>JALBCR010004065.1:0-127602 GCA_030710515.1 Abscondita cerata | reverse complement strand
AACAGCAATACGGTGAAACGTTTTAAAAATCTCCTACGTGTCCAGCTATAACATCATCATGATTATTTCTGGGTATAATAGCTTCTCTACTTTCTTTGGAACCACTATTTTCCAATGTTTTCGTCATCCGACAACCAAGGGTCCTTAGATTGTATGTGTTTAAATAAAACCTGTTAAAAAAAACTCGTCAAAAAACACAAAAACCGCTCAAAACTTTACTCGACACGTGTTTCAACAGCCAAGCGATATCGGTATCGCTGATGATAACAGCTAGCTGTTAAAACACGTGTCCGAGTAAAGATTTTTGGCAGTTTTTTGGTGTTTTTCTGTTGGTTAAAATAGACGCTGCAGTTGGTGTTCCTTTCCTTGACTCCGTTGTTTATTCCACTTAGCAAACTTTAGGGATTTAACTCTATTTTGTCGATCATTTTCGTAATCCATTTATCTTTGGAAATCTTCACCGTATTGGTTTCATTGTTCTGGTTCGTGTCTTCTATGTGTCTACTTAAGCAATCGGGTACCGCATGAAACTTCCCTTCCGATGGACAATGTCAAAATCAAATGGCTGCAGACGAAGTGCCCACCTTTGCTAAACGTCCGAAGGGTCCTTAATTTTATACAACCACAATAAAGAATGGTGGTCCGTGATAACTGTAAAATGTACACCATCTACGTACGGTTTAAAATTTTCCAAAGCGTGTATAATACTGAGGCATTCTAATTCTGTAACAGAATTTTTTTTTCTTCTGATTCGTAAGAGTGCGGCTAGTGTAGGCGATGTACATGTTCTTGATCGTCATATGTTTGTGTCAAAACAGCTCCCAAACCCATCAAACTCGCATCGGTTTGAATACAAAATGGTTTCTCGAAATTTGGACACGAGAGTATAGGCGCTGACGTCAAACAAGTTTTCAATTTTTCCCATGATTTGTCGCACTCCTCGGTCCAAATAAACGGTGGTTCTTCTTTAGTAAACGTAAGGGATTAAACACATTATTTAACAAGAATCTTCCCCAATAACATTAAAAAATCTGTCTAACATCTTTGATCCCCACAGACATTGAATATTAGGGTCCATGTTATACAAACTGTATTCTTTATAACATAACCCACATACTTCTAGCTCGACGACAAATTTGGCCAAAATATTTATTAGCAATACAGCAATTAATGGATTGAAACGTCCTGCAAAATCCCTACATGCTGTCCAGCTATAACATCATCATGATTATTTCGTATAATAGCTGCTCTACTTTCTTTGGAACCACTATTTTCCAATTAGTCTTGCACAACAAGATAACCGAGGGCACCTAACCCATTGGAAGTGCTTTAAATTAAAACTCCAAAGATACACCAACAGAAACTCTAAAACTGCATTCAAACTCTTACTTCGGACAAGGAGCTTTCAACAGCTAAGCAGATTTAGGTGTCGCTGGATGATAACAGCTTAGCTTAGTTGAAACACGTGTCCGAGTAAAGATTTTCTGGTGCAGCTGTCGGTGTTAATTTCTGTTGGTTAACAGCCCTAAACGCTACAGCTTCGTTTTCCTTCCTTCCTTTGGATCCATTGAAAATATTTCAACTTAGCAAACTTTAGATTTACCTCAATATCATTCTGTAGATAATTAATCGTAAATCCTTGTTTATCTTCAGCTAAAATCTATGGTGACACTCTGAAATGTGGTTGATTTCATTGTTCTGGTTCGTGTCTTCTATGTGTTCTACTAAGCAATCGGGCACCGCATGAAACTTCCCTCTTCCGATTGGACAATCGTCTAAATCAAATGGCTGCAGACGAAGTACTCCACCTTTAGCTAAACGTCCGGAAGGTTTGTTTAATTTTATACAACCAAAATAAAAGAATGGTGGGTCCGTGATAACTGTAAAATGTACACCCATCAACGTACGGTTTAAATTTTTCCAAAGCGTGTATAATGCTAAGGCATTCTAATTCTGGTAACAGAATTTTTTTCTTGATTCGTACAAGATGGTGAGACCTACGTGTCCAACCAAAAACAGTGTAATCTGATTTGATTCCCATATGTTTGTGTCCTAAAACAGTTCTCAAATGCTCCTGAATCTAAAAGTCGCTATCGGTTTGAATGCCCTAAAATACTAAAGCAGTTAAATAAGGACACGAGAGTCGCCCTCCATATGTGTCAATATAAAGTCTAAAATAAGTTGATGTTTCAATTTTTCCTTTGATTTGTCGCACTCCTCGCCGTCCAAATAAACGGTTGGTTCTTCTTTAGTAACCGCGTTTCGAAAACAATTAGTTAGTCTTTACGAGTTTGATTCCAACACCTAAAACCATCCTGTACGAGGAGCCGACCATTCCTAAATGATTAGTTGCCTGACATCTTATAACAACGTATTTCGGCCTTGGAATGTTGTAATACTGGTTCCTCTGACCTTCAGGGTCCACGTTTCACATCCTTTTTGTTTATAAAATGTCTTCTGATACTTCCATATATAAGATGAGAAAGTATTCACTCTTATCTTTATTAATAGTCAACCCAGTAAGAAATTAATCGATTAAGCACCTCCTGCAAAATTTCTAGGATTCTTTTCTTTATGGCTTAGAAAATACCACCACATCGTCCAAATAAGAAAACACGTGCGGCTCCAATTCCGGCCCTAAAACTTGATCAAGTAGTCTTTTGCACAACAAGATCCCGAATGCACCAAACCCATTGGAACTACTTTAAATTGAAATAATCCTCGACCCGGAATTTTTGTAATGTGCCGCAATTTTATTAAATCAAAATTTTATCTTAAACCAGAGGGTATTTGTACAGTAAGTTAGATTTAAATATCGAAGGATGATAAGTATTTCGCATCTCTTAGTTTATCAAGAATTCCTGCAATAAAAGGTACTGATAACTGTCAATTCTTAATTACTTGGCTCACGAGCCCCCAAAATTTACAACTAATCTTTCGACCAACGTAACCTAGTCTTGGAAATACTCAATAATATTTGAAATAAAAGAAAATTCTATTGATTTAATATACCAAAAATATCAAACAAAAATAACAATAATCTAAATTCTTGCTTAATATAAAGCTAAATTAAAAGGTGATGCATGTATAATGTGGCCATTGTTTAGATAGGCGGTGCCTTTATGTACATTATTTGATGTTCGACTAAATGTGTTCTTCCTAACGCTTGGTTTCATTTTTTATCAAAGGTATTTCGTATTAGTTCGTCTAAACACAATTTTTGCTGCTCGCTTAAATCTTCTGCTGCACAATTAGAATTGATTTGTTCTGGTTCTGTGCATGAAAAAGTCCAAACATTTTTTTTCAAGTCTGGAACGATGCCAAAAACCTAAAAATTTAACCCCTAGAATTAACGTATGTTCTAAACTTGGCACAACTAAAACCTTAATGTTTTCAGTTTTATCTAACAAAGTAACAGGAAGGGTTATAGTTCCTAAACTTTTACACATTTCCCATTTGCTACGGTACAAGATGGTGATACCAACGTATCCAACCAAAAACAGTTTAAACTCTTTACAAATTCCCAACCTGGACCTCAAAATAGTTTTAGATGCTCCTGAATCTAAAAGTCCTATCATTTTATGCCTTAATATACTAACATTTAAATAAGGACGCTGGTCGCCCTCCATATGTGTCAATATAAAATCTAAAATAATTTGATGTTTCAGTTCTACTTTTTTGTTTTGAGTGCTATTCGGATTTTCAAAAGTAGGAATCAGTGACCGAATGTTCAATGATTCGCTCCCGCGTTTCGAAAAACAACAATCTTTAGTCTTTACATTTTGTTTCCCACACCTGAAACAATGCAAAGTACGAGGAGCCGTACAACCTCTTGCCAAATGATTAGTTGCCTGACAATTATAACAACGTATTTCAGCTAATTTTTGTAACAGTTGGTTCCTCTGCGGATAACGATTGTGGCGTTTCCACATCCTTTTGAACAAAAATGTTTTCTGAATTTAGACCTATTACGAAAATTTGAACGTTCCGTATTAACGTAAGCCAGATCAGGTTCTAAAACAGAATTACAAACTGCAGGAGAATGATAAGCTTTCTTTGATGCTTCCGTTTCTTCTATCCGACGACCTAAATTTAATAATTGTTCTTGCGTTTGTACTTCAATCAATGCCATTTTTTCTAAATAATTTGGTGCTACATTTCTAAGAATAATTTGAAGTTTTTCTGTTTCCGAAAGTTTATCCGATAATCTTGCAAATAAATTATTCATAATCGCTAAATAAATCCCCATCGATTCGTCTTTCCCTTGTGTTCGCCTACGAATTTCTTCCCATTAATTTGTAATCATAATCTGCCGGTTGAAATTGTTTCTTTAACTCTGACTTCAACATTTCCCAAGATACAATTTTTCCCTTAACTCCTCTGAACCATATTAAGGCTTTTCCTGTAAAAAGATCAATAGACGAATTAAAACAATTCATCCTCAGAAATACCTCTAGCGAATCTTAGTTCTTCGACCCGTTGCAAAATGCTCCAATTGACATATCTTCTTGCATGACCTGAAAATGTCAACCCCACTTGTACACGGTACTGTTTTTGAATAAGAGTCAAGCTTTAGTGATCGAAAATATTTGGTTGGTTTCTTCAGCACGATTACGGGGCGTACTAGTGCTTTCCCCTTCGATGCTGAGACTAACAAACTCTACTCTCATTCTTATTTCTCTCCGCTTTTACACCTTTATCAGATTGATCTACTTCTTCACCATCAGTATCGCTTTGTAGAAAAGATACGGACTCATTTAACCCCTGAGATTTTTTTCCTTTCCTTTAAAACGGCTTGTAATTTTTCACTCACATCTAAAACAGCAGATATGATAGCAGCTGACTTTCTTTCTCTCTCTTGTCCTTGTTTATTGGTATTCGGGCAACTCGGCCCATAAGATGAAAGTCTTGTGTTTAAAACGTGAAAATCTTTTTGAGGGGAGAAGTTAATGTAAAAAATTGACCAAATCCCCTAAAACTTTGACTTTTCTTGGCATTCTTTTATTTCTTTAGAAAAATCCTCCACTTCTGCGCTTGGATAATTTAAGGACGCTCCTAAGTGCTCTAATTTCAAAATCTTTACTCTTTGCATAACACCTACATCACTCACAATCTCATAACCCCTGATTTGTAATTCGTATCTAAGTTCATCAACTTCAAGATAACTTGGTGCAATTTTGTATTTTGCCGCCATTTAGTAAATCAAAATTTTAAGATAAACGAGAGAATTTGCTACTTTGTTACTTTAATTTAAATTATCAAATATACGGAGTTTGTTTAGTAAACTCACGATAACTGCAATTATAGATGACGACAGAACCTACTTATTACTGAATATTTAAGGATTTTGTTTATATTGAGATCCCGGACGAGCCCCAAAAATTTGTTACGTAATGTTTTGTCCAACGTAACTGTGTAGTTCAGAAATCTCAATAATAAACGATAAAAGAAAATTCTATTGATTTAATATAGCAAAAAATATCAAACAAAAACAACAATAATTCTGGAGTGTAAACCAGTTAATATAAAGAAATTAAAAGGTACGATGCAGTATAACCTCGACCACATTTATAGATAACAGTATTTTTTATGTACAATATTAAAGTAAATTATTAAATTGTTGCACCCGATCGGTTCGAACTTTTCGTCGCAATTCACAAATAAAATCAAATAAATTATAATATAACATTCGTTGTGCAGAATAATGTTAAAAAAAATCATTACTAAAACTAAAAAAAAAATGGCCCGTTGAGGCTTGTACTCATCTGTTCTGTTCCGAAATTGGTAGTGTCCGATGATCCTCGGAAATGCTGTAGATGACGCAGATTGGAAAATTTTTAAGCGGCTACCAAGCTGTGCTGCGTGATTATCACTGATATCAGCGTAATTGTAATGGTACCAATTCAAAACTAAAATTTCCAACATGTGTAACTGTCGGATACCACAGAATGCCTAATAATATACACAAAAATTAGAAATTGGGATATAAATGAGAATTACTCACCGAGATGTTCGTGGCATTCAAAAAAAACAGGAAGAAAACAAGCTCATTAACAAAAGGAGTGATATTCTTCTTATCCGGTAATTACCGAATGAAAATTGAACGTAAAACGTTCGTTTCAGTAGCACAAATATAGTGATTAAATCCGAAACTTCGGTTTGCATTAATTAAACCTTGCAAAATTAAAATCACAAAATGGCATAAATACACTCTTGCTTTTGCAACGAAAACGGGCAGATAAGTAAGTAAATCGTTCGAAATTTGGCCGTGAAGGCCATCCACTTTTGAAAAGATTATTGTTAAATACAGGTACGGATTAATAATATTTAAATGGGATAAATTGCGACTACGGTAAAATTTATTGTAACAAATTCTCCTCCAACAAAAAGAAAATTTCCCAAATTTTCTCAAACAAAAAAAATTATAAACTACAATTCAATGAGCAATATACAAAATCATGGCCAACGTCAACATAAACAAACCGAATGAATTTCAAATTTTATTACAAATCCGGAGGATGAGCCTTCAAATCTTTTACATGCCACATTCCCCGCTCATTTCCTTTTTCATCCATCAACAAATACACATTTTCCCCTAATACTGTTTTGATTTTTTAAAAGGACCAACAAATTTTTGCGCGAGTTTAGCTGCAAAAATTCTTCCCAGCATCCGACAAAACCATATTCCTTCTCCACACTTCCTGTCCTTCAACAAAGCGTTCATCTCGCTTCCTCAAATCATAACGTTGTTTCGATTGATGATAGGCTTTGTCTAGACGATTCCACACAAAAGAATATATTTTGCTCAATTCTGAGAATTTATCTTCTACTGATTTTCTAGATTCAAAGTTGATTTCAAATTTTCCGTTTACTTTCCTCTCATTTCTCCTTCTAATCGAATTTCTCTTCCAAAATTTAAATAAAAGGGGCTGTACCCGGTTACTTCATGTTTTGACGAACGTATGGCACAAGCGACTTGTGGTAAATACTTAGCCCAAGTGTTGTGTTTCTCTTTGACATATGATGCCAACATCGTCTTGATCACTCTGTTAATCCTTTCAGTGGGGTTCGCTTGTGGAGAATATAAGGGTGTAAAAATTGGTTGTACATTGTATTTTCCCAAAAGATACTTAAATTCTTTCAAACGAAATTGAACTCCGTTATCCACAATTATGTAATCTGAACTCCATATGTCAAAAATACAGATTCCTCAACGTGCTTACATATATTTATTGCCGTGGCCGTTCGCATAGGAATAATCACAGGATATTTGGTAAAAGTGTCCGCTGCCACAAATATATACCTATAACCATGCAATGAAGATGGTAATGGTCCTATAATGTCTGCACATATTAATTGCCATGGTTTGCTTACCCGGGGATGCCTTCCCATTTTCCCAGCAGCAGCCCTTTGTAACGGTTTATGCGCAATACAAACTGTACACCTTCGCACATAACGCAATACATCGCTACGCATTTTGGCCAAAAATATTTATTAGCAATACGGTGAAACGTTTTAAAATCCCTACGTGTCCAGCTTTAACATCATCATGATTATTTCGTATAATAGCTTCTCTACTTTCTTTTGGAACCACTATTTTCCAATTTTCGTCATCCGACAACCGAGGGTCCTTAGATTGTATGTGTTTAAATAAAACTCCGTTGTCAATTCTCCACTTAGCAAACTTTAAGGAGGTTTACCTCTATTTTGTCGATCATTTTCGTAATCCATTTATCTTGGAAATCTTCACTGTATTGATTTCATTGTTCTGGTTTGTGTCTTCTATGTGTCTACTTAAGCAATCGGGTACCGCATGAAACTTCCCTTTCCGATGGATAATGTCAAAATCAAATGGCTGCAGACGAAGTGCCCACCTTGCTAAACGTCCGGAAGGGTCCTTAATTTTATACAACCACAATAAAAAATGGTGGTCCGTGATAACTGTAAAATGTACACCATCAACGTACGGTTTAAATTTTTCCAAAGCGTGTATAATGCTGAGGCATTCTAATTCTGTAACAGAATATTTTTTCTTGATTCGTAAGAGTGCGGCTAGTGTAGGCGATGACATGTTCTTGATCGTCATATGTTTGTGTCAAAACAGCTCCCAAACCCATCAAACTCGCATCGGTTTGAATACAAAATGGTTTCTCGAAATTTGGACACGAGAGTATAGGCGCTGACGTCAAACAAGTTTTCAATTTTTCCCATGATTTGTCGCACTCCTCGGTCCAAATAAACGGTTGGTTCTTCTTTAGTAACCGGGTAAGGGGATTAGTTATTTCGAGTGATTCGGAATAAACCTCCTGTACCAGGAGACCATTCCTAAAAATCTTCTGACATCTTTAACGCATTTCGGCCTTGGAATGCTTAATACGGCCTTGACCTTCTCAGGGTCCACGTTTAATCCATTTTGTTTATAACATAAACCCAGATACTTCAGCTCTCGACGACAAAATTCACTCTTATCTTTATTGATAGTCAACCCAGCAGAAATTAGTCGATTAGCACCTCCTGCAAAATTTCTAGATGCTTTTCAAAGTACTTGTACATACCACCACATCGTCCAAATAAGAAAACACGTGCGGCTCCAATTCCGGCCCTAAAACTTGATCAAGTAGTCTTTGCCAACAAGATCCCGAATGCACCAAACCCATTGGAACTACTTTAAATTGAAATAATCCTCGACCCGGAACCGTAAGGCTGTAATTTCCTTTACTTTTCTCTTCAAGGGTATTTGCCAGTAAGCAGATTTAATATGATAAGTATTTCGCATCTCTTAGTTTATCAAGAATTCCTGCAATAAAAGGTACTGGATAACTGTCATTCTTAATTACTTTATTCACAGCCCTAAAATCTACAACTACTCTTTCGACCCATCCTTCTTTGGAACTAATAAAATATTTGAACTCCACGGACTCTTTGATTTTTCCACAATATCATTTCGTAATAAATAATCTAAATTCTTGTTTATTTCAGCTAAAATATATGGTGACACTCCCAAATGTGGTTGTTTAATAGGCGGTGCCTTAGTAATTATTTGATGTTCGACTAAATGTGTTCTTCCTATGCCTGGTTTCATTTTATCAAAGGTATTTCGTATTAGTTCGTCTAAACACAATTTTTTGCTGCTCGCTTAAATCTTCTGCTGCACAAATAGAATCGTTTTGTTCTGGTTCTGTGCATGAAAAAAGTCCAAACATTTTTTTTTCAAGTCTGGAACGATTTTTTGAGGAGAAGTTAATGTAAAAGAATTGACCAAATCCCCTAAAACTTTTGACTTTTTCTTGGCATTCTTTTATTTCTTTAGAAGTTTAGAAGAATCCTCCACTTCTGCGCTTGGATAATTTAAGGACACTCCTAAGTGCTTTAATTTCAAAAATTTTCCTAACTCTTTCGCATAACACCTACATCACTCACAAATCTCATAACCCCTGATTTGTAATTCGTATCTAAGTTCATCAACTTCAAGATAACTTGGTGCAATTTTATTTTGCCGCCATTTTAGTAAATCAAAATTTTAAGATAAACGAGAGAGAATTTGCTACTTTGTTACTTTAATTTAAATTATCAAATATACGGAGTTTGTTTAGTAAACTCACGGTAACTGCAATTATAGATGACGACAGAAACCTACTAATTACTGAATATTTAGGGATTTTGTTTATATTGAGATCCCGGACGAGCCCCCAAGAATTTGTTACGAAAATGTTTTGTCCAACGTAACGTGTAGTTCAGAAATCTCAATAATAAACGATAAAAAAATTCTATTGATTTAATATAGCAAAAAATATCAAACAAAACAACAATAATTCTGGAGTGTAAACCAGTTAATATAAAGAAATTAAAGGTACGATGCAGTATAACCTCGACCACATTTATAGATAACAGTATTTTTATGTACAATATTAAGTAACTTATTAAATTGTTGCACCCGATCGGTTCGAACTTTTCGTCGCAATTCACAAATAAAATCAAATAAATTATAATATAACATTCGTTGTGCAGAATAATGTTAAAAAATCATTACTAAAACAAAAAAAAATGGCCCGTTGAGGCTTGTACTCATCTGCTCTGTTCGAAATTGGTAGTGTCCGATGATCCTCGGAAATGCTGTAGATGACATAGATTGAAAATTTGAAGCGGCTACCAAGCTGTGCTGCGTGATTATCACTGATATCAGCGCAATTGTAATGGTACCAATTCAAAACTAAAATTTCCAACATGTGTAACTGTCGGATACCACAGAATGCCTAATAATATACACAAAAAATAGAAATTGGGATATACGAGGCTAGTTCAATAAATACACGTTCGAGCGCTGTGAAACGATTGTTAGTTAGCCATAATCGTACAAATTTGCGTAGGCCAGCGGGCTGCTATATAGCTGTCTATTGTGACAACATCCCTCGTGATATTCGTACAGGAGACAGTTGTTGTGCGCGTTTCATTATGGCAGGTCTTATAGTTGGAGCGTCCAAAACCGATTACCGAGCAGTCATACAGTTTCTGCATGCTGAGGGCAACACTCCAGTTCAGATTTATGGGGAGAATGCAAATGTTTATGGTGGAGAGTGTCCTTCAAAAAACCACAGTCGTGGAAACGTGTCGGAAGTTCACAGATGGGCGACAATCGACAGCGGATTTGCCAAGGCCGCATACAGCTAACATCATCAAATCACGATGGAGCGGATGAGCTGGGCGATTCAGAGCACCCCTTACAGCCCGGATCTTTCACCCTGTGACTTCCATATCTTTCGCTGACTGGTTGAAGAAGGCACTTAAGAGACAAAGCGATTCCAGTCGGACGTCTCCAAGTCAAGCAGGCAGTTTTGAAATGCTTCCGCGAACAGCCATTGGACTGGTACCACACCGGTATGCAGCGCCTTTTGCAAGCAGTGGGATGCACGTCTTTGTAGTAATGGCAATTTTGTTTAGTGTAAATGAAAACCGGCTTACATGTACCACCGTTCGAATGTGTATTTATTGAACTAGCCTCGTAAATGAGAAACTTACTCACTGCCGAGATGTTCGTGGCATTGAAAAAACAGATGAAGAGCAAGTTCTTTGCCTAACAAAAGGAGTGATATTCTTCCTTATCCTACCGAATGAAAAATTGAACGTAAAACGTCTCAGTTTCAGTAGCACAAATATAGTGCTATTAAATCCGAAACTTCGGCTTGGCATTAATTAAACCTGCAAAATTAAAATCACAAAAATGGCATAATTCACATTCTTGCTTTTGCATTCGAAAAACGGGCAGATAAGTAAGTAAATCGTTCGAAATTCTGGCCGTGTGAATGCCATCCACTTGAAAAGATTATTATTGTTAAATACAGGTTCGGATTAATAATATTTAACTGGGATAAATTACGACTACGGTAAAATTGATTGTAACAAAACCTTTATGTTAATAATTTTACTAACTATGTTAATGTAAAAACAAGGCATGATCTGCATTACCAGCAGAGACAAACTCAGACCACAAATCACCATTTGGTAAAGTTAATCAAAATTTCTGCCTCTGTGCCATTAAGACATTAATTTAATCGGTATTATTGCAAATGTAACAAACCATAATAATTTCTTCAACAAATGTTTAAATTTTTCTAAAACGAATTTAATGTAGACCAAATTAATTTTTTAAACAAAAATTCATTCCACATAAACAAACATCAACGATAGTAAACTTTAACATCAACTTATCAGGAATGCCTGAATATCCTGGAACGTTCCTACATTTAGACAATGACCCCATTTTTAAGAATCAATTATGTAAACTTCTAATTAAATCGAAAAATTACAGATATAAACAATTAGATCCCAATTTCAAAACCTTCTTGGAGATAAAAAAAAATTAAGTATAGAAAATAATTTAACGTTTACGATAATCAGATAAAGGTAACTGCCTAGTAATCATGGACAAGTGTCTGATCTACATTTAGTAGATTTCGAACAATTTTGTGAACTGTGAGAAATTTAAATAATTAGAAAATGACAAATCTAATGCTATAAAAACGTGAATTAAATCACACTATTTAACAAGGATATTCCCAATAAATTTAAAATGTTAAATATTTGATCCCCACAGGACATTATATTCTCTTGTTATACCCTTACTAAGTACTCACAAAATTAAAAATTTCAACTATTACAACATAAAGAATTCAGATTTATCAGTCAGACCTATTATGAACTTCTTACAAATTGTCTTACGTACAATTTAACAAAATGGGGCTAAACATGATGATTAAAATCGTTGTCTCAACATAAATTGTAATATACTCCACCAAGAACTCTAAACAACTTACTAATGATTTATCTAACGTCAAATCAAATTCTAAAGAAGCCTAGGTTAATGTCTTCTAGACGTCCAAAATCGTCTTCTCATCAGTTCCTGACTTGACTGAAGCACTAAACATCGTTATAGAATTGTTATTGTAATCTCGAGCTGAATAATTTAAAATCTCAGTTCTTATTCAATCTACTTATTATCTGCTTGAAACAAAATTTCTTTTTTAAATTCTAACAATAATATACTCGCAAGTTACGGCGATTGGCCATGGGTTCGTGCTTAAGCCCTTTCCTTACTGAACTTTTCATGAACTATTTAGAAAACACAAAATTCTTATTATTAAATAATGCTTTAATTAAAATGATTTTGTTTGTATAGAAGATAAGTAATGATGACATCTTAATTATTTTCAATGGATCAACACAAGATTAAATCCACAATTTACTTTAACACTTTCGACAACAATATTCAGTTTTTACATCGGAAATTTCGGCACCAAAATATTACCGTTCTAGACTTACTTTACATTTGGACCAAGGCTCAATAACCTTTGAAATATATCATAAACCTACCTTTGTGGATACTCTTGATATACATTAATCTGACTCATCCCTGGGACACATAAAATTCGCAGCTTTCAATGCTTATTTGCTATAGACTAATCTTTCGATCACTTTAAGTTATGAAAACTTTATTAAAAAATTAAAAACAATAAGAATTTTAGCAATTAATAATGGCTACAAAGACAAAACTATTTATAAGTTATTGAAGAAAAAACTTGTTTTATCTATAAATTTGTTGTTAAACTGGCAGAAGTTATTTGTTTTGAACCTGACTAAGAATTTTGCCAGTTTTAAGTTTTTCAATAATATCAGTAATACTCTAGCACACTTTAAAAACAATTCAATATTCACTTAGGTTTTCAAACTGTCAGTCCCTTAAATACAATCAAAAAACACTACCGATAAATTTAAACCTTTTATATTGTAAATGCTTTTATATGCTTAAATGTGATAACTGGTCCAAAGTTTTACATAGGCTCTGACTAAAAGATCATATGCTACGAGATTTAAAGAACATGAAAGATTTATTAGACTAAACAACCTAGTAAATCTAACTTTGCTGTGTAAATACATTTAGATTAATTGATTCATTCTTGTCTCATTAGATATAAAACCATAAACTCTTGCATCCTTACAACAAAAATCAATTTATATTTTTTAACGTACGTTTGAATGGTTTGTAGACAATGTTGAGTGTTTGAAATAATAATACTATTCTGGATTTCCATTGTCTATATTTCTTATTTTAATACATAAACACAACGTTTCAATTGTTATTGAATCTGCAATCGTCTTCAGGTGAATAATAACAGAATCTTAAAGACTACTGTAACTTCTATATATACTAATACAAATGCTAGTGAATTGATCAATACATAGTTAATGCCTGATTAATAAGGCGTTACCTTCAGGCTTAGACTAACATTTGTAGTTCCGGTGGTGTCCAATTAATGGTCTATCAATACATTGTTAATCTCTACGCTGGGTTGACTAAAGACATTCTTGTTGTTTTCGATAAACGCTGCTTCTTTTAAATTTTCTTGTACCAGTAGTTTTAGGAGGTGTATAATTCTTGCCTCCGACTCATTTTCATTTTTTGTGATGTTTTTTCCCAGGAGTGTTGGGCAAATGCCGGATTTCAAAGTCTATACTCTCTGCAAGTGTATGGGTTTTATGTTCCTTCAACCTAATATCTAAAGGTCTTTTAGTTTGACTACGAATGACTGGCCGTATATCACATGGGACTTCAGTAGATATAATTCTTGAGTCCCTGGGATTGTTGTCTGGTCTAGTTTTGGAGATCATGCTAACAATAGTTCATTGATGATCTGAATCAGCAACTGGTCATGAATTTCTTCCTATTCGTTTTATTTTCTCAGATAACTTTTGACATATGGAATGCTGAGTAGTGTTTTTGGGCTTCTCTTCGGTCATGGCTGGTTGGTTCTTAGAGAGTTGTAGAGCAGTTTCTACCACGTGCTTCGGGTAACCATTTTGTTTAAGGTCTCTTCTGATGTTCTTGATTTCTTCTTGTAGTCCTACCTCTGTATTACATAGTCTGTGAGCTCTGTCGACTAAAGATTTGAATAATCTCTTTCTGCTGTTCCACTGAAATTGGAAACGTAATTCAGATATTGGCTAGGTTTGAGTTGGCCATACTTTTGGGTTTAAATCTCGCTTTTCCAGTCGCTTGGACCTCGAACCAGCCTGCGTGCAGATGTTGGCGATTAAACCGGTGAGAGACACGAACCCATAGGGAAGAACGTCGTCTTGTGCAAAGAATTCGTCCCTTTAATTGGAAATAGGAGTTCCTGAAGCACGCGTTGTCAGATGTTCCATTATCCCCTCAACTGGTAGCAAAGTTCTATTATGTAATTCCTCGTCCTCTAGCAACTTTTCTGAATAATTTCTAAAGATTCTTCAACCGGAACATTAGAGCAGAGTGGCTTTTACATCGAAGCTGATTAAAACTGTTTCCTCGTTTTTGTAGTTCTATAGAATTCAAGAATCTCTAAGAAATGTCTGGAATCCTTCACAAACGATAGGCTGCCATCTTGTGAAGTGGTCCCAGAGTTGGAAGTAAGAACTTGGCTAGTTGGTATGTGGGTCCATAACGAGAGCTAGTTATTGGTCAAAGCGGCATCTTGTCTTGATGTATTTTTGGTAATCCATATAATTGCGAGTGGTTTGCTGTGGTGTGGCGTAAGAGTTGTCCTTCTTCTCGAAGGAACCATTTTTCGTGGCTTCTTCTAATATCTGGTGTGAGGACCTTTCTCCCAGGCTGGAAGTGGGATCTTGCTTCTCAAGCGTCGGTAGTTCCTTGTCTTGTGGTAATCTTCGTCTGTTTTATATAAATGATGGGAATCCAAGATTGATTGTTGCTTTTCCTTTGTCAGCTGGCTTGATGGATTTATTCTTCTGTAGTTCTTTAAGGACCGATGAGTCTCCTTCATCTTTGTTATGTTGCTGTGTTCTTTCCTTTTTCTACCAGTAGACTCCGGACTTTCCACTTGAACTCCTCTGCTTGTACCGGTTCTAACCTCTTCCGGTCTAAACATGCACTTTACAATGTCGAGAATAGGAACTTCTTTGCAAGTAACGGCAAAATTAAGTCCTTTTTTCCGAAGGTGAAGTCTTCGTGATTGATAATGGATGTGGGAGGAAATGTTGACCAATGGTTCTCTCAAATACTTTCCGAGTATTTGCTGGTTCTTGATCCTTCTAGTTAGATTTGACCATTTTCAAGTTGTGAGGCAGTTGTTGTGTTTCTCGAATCTTGTCACAAGAACGGTGTCGAATATTTCGGAGTATCGGTGCTAAATCTTCTTCCGGAGATGATTGACTTTATTTCTTCGATTTTCAGTGTAGAAGTCCGGGATTAGTGAGGCCTTCTTTCCAACGATGATAGCAGATTTGCGATCTAATCAGAACCACGCTGGGCTCTTTCAACAATCTTGCGTGCAATCTCTTCAATTCCTGGATTGGGGACTTCAAACGGAAGCCCTTGGGTATGATGTGATTGTCTCTGGCCGTCCGTAGTAAAACATTATGTGCGTCTCTTCCTTTCGTAATCTTGATCCTGATTTTCCTGTAGTCTCGAAATATTTGAAAATAAATTTACATTGCCACTCATAGGTGGTAATAATAATTGGCTTTAACTCAATTAGACTTCCCTAACGGGGAATTTATTAAGAAAATATTCTCCAACAATTAAAAAATTTTCAACAAACTTGGAATGCCTAAATAAGTTGCATAGATGTTAGGTTCAACCGTAACATATTTCCTTTATCAATGTACCATTTGAAATTATTTTCTGGCAATTTTTGGTTTTGTATAGTTATATCATTATTTAATGTCAGAAATGTGGTGCTATTTAATATACTATTACATAAAATCAACAATTTTAAAGGTAATTAATTAATTAGCATATTTTCTAGCGTTTAAGCTTCATATTTTTATCTGTATATTGAAGTGTTAATTTATTTGCAGCTTTGTTGTTAAACGGTGTTTTTTTACATTTTGTGACATACTTGATGATGGGAAGACTAACGCCTTTCGAAACCGGTCTTACTAAATTAAATATTATATAAGGATTTAGGGTGTACTTATTACTTCAATTAAACAAAATCCTTATGAACTCGAAACAAAACTGATAATAAAATAAAATTTGATTTCACAAATATTGAAAATGGACATTTTGAAATCAAGCTATGTTAATGTCAATAAAGTATGGTGCGGTCTTTTATAAAAAAATAGTCACATAAAGTTTTGTACTACCTACACCAAATTTATATCCTCCCATCATACATATAGATATAAAAATTTTTGCACATCAGATTTGTCCCATTATATTGGGGCGTATTTCATGTGATTAATTCCAATTTTTGTAACAACGTCCTGAAAGTACCTCCAGTAGTGGGTACTTTATGGCACAAGATGTGGGGTACATTTGACCCCCTATGTAACTACTGTAAATTTGAGAATATTTATTTGATATAGGTTTTTAGATAATCATTTAACGGAAACGGAAAGAAACCTAAAGTTATAACTGAATGTATACATTAAAATAGATTCTTGGTGGTACCAGTTGAGACCGAGTTTAGAGTTTGACTACATCATAAACTTTATTGTGTATATAGTGAATCACTATTACTGCAGATTTAACCAAGAACACATTGAGGAGGAAATATTCCTTTAAGTCATCTACATAAATCTATTAGCTATTATAAAAATTCTGTATTAATAGGCTCCAGCAAGGTTGATCCTTAGCTACAAGGAATTATTTCTTTTTAGGGCAAACCTTTAGTCACTACAAAGCTGCATTGTTAATATTCAATTGTTAGTGATCTTTAGTCTCAAATACTTTATTTTTCAGTTACTAAAATTATGCCTTTTAGTGATTAATTTTTTTTTCTAGTTCCAAAGTAGAAAATTTTAGTCATTATTGTATATATTTCTTTAACTGTTGTAGGAGTTCTAATATTTAATATAATGATTGCTTTATAGATATTAAAAAGAATAGTTTTTGATAGAAAAAATTATGGTAACTATTCAAAATTAACCTTGTATTGTGTGTGCTTCTTCGGGCTGGTGTCAGATCAGATGGCTCAAAGAAGTACTCTGCATACCAGGAGGTCGCTTATTCACTGAACTGGTTGTTTTTATGTTAAAAGTGCTCATTTGCTCAGAAGTCTTCCATTAATAAAAGGTCTAGAAGTGTCATGTCTTCCTGGCAAAATAATAACATTCAATAAAAAAGGAAGAAAAACGATTCATAATTAATAAAATTGTAAAGTCTTCACGAAAACTTGTTCAGCGCGTTAACTACAAAACACTCTAATTGCACAAAAATATACAAAATAGAATGCGATAACCGAGATTAAAAATGTAGATTCGGTAATTCTTAGGATAACATGCATACGTTTGGATGTATACCGACAGTAATAATTCAGCAATATTCTCTGAAGACACGTTTATTACGTATATCTTTTGATGACTAAATTTTACTTTTTAATGAATTCCAAAAGTACTTTTGTCTGATGGACAAATCTAAAATAGTTATTTATTTATCAAGGTTAGTAAGCAGGCTTTTTTGAACGCTCTGATTTTTGATTGTCACATCAGAAAAAGCCGAAAATACCTTTTACAGCCACGGTACACACAACGTTTTTTAGGCGCTCACTTTAAAAATAACGCAATGAATGCTAAAAGAAGAAACAATTTGACATTGTCAATAATTTTTTATTCAGTTTTTTTTCAAATTATATTCTTATCTTGTTGGTTGATACAATAGATACAGAATAGGAATAATATGCACTTTATGCAGAAATCCATCTAAGACAACGAATACAAAATACGCAAATCTTAAGGATATTATTGTTTACAGAAATAAAAAACATATGTGACATCAATAATTATACTTATTGCAATGAGTATGGGTATCGTAATTCAATGGAAGCGGCTGTTTTACTTTTATTTTTTTGACCTAATGAGTACAAAAAGTGCTACTTTACGGTCGCAATGAGGACATAAATTGTCTCTTTTAAGATGAGCGCATAGAAAAGTTTTTAGGGATCTCTTATTAATATGTTATAACTATGTGAGAGCGCACACCTACTCTAAAATTCATTTTACGAATTTCCATGTACTTCTGCATTCATATTGATTAGCTCAACTAATGAATGTTAATGTAAGTAGCTGAGGGGCCAATTATTGTTAAATGATTGTCTGCTCTTTAGAACTAATTCATTTCGGTGACTTCTAACGCATAAGTAGCTTTGTTATAATAGAAATTCTAATAGTACTTTTGCAAAAAAATACATTTAATTAATTATTATTACATAGAATAAAAGGCTGAGGATTTAACCTGTGGCAGGTAGCTATATACAGAAAAATATAGAATAAGTAAACACATAAGCATTAACAGGTGATTATAAAATACAATTAACATCAACTCTATTTTTGAAAAACGCTTAAACTGAATGATGATCTTACTGTTTTCTTCTCGCATTGGTCATTCCAGAAATGAAACAATAGATTTGTAAGGAATAAGCCTGTCTTGGAACACACTTGAATTGTTCCTTTTTTAATTGCAAATCCATGTCCACGAAGGCGAGAATTCGGTGTTAAGGAGAACAAACATTTCATACTTAAATTTCTATAATTAATATTTAATTATGCGAAAAAGAAAATGAGGTCACAGCGTAAGGTGCCGATTAGAAAAAATATAATAAGCTAGCTAATGGATTTTAGTCTCTCAGAATACGGTGATAATTTAATCTCAAGAGCATAGTCGAGTAGCCTCGATGCTGAACATTCTCTAACATGTTTTGATCACGATTAAGGATTGAACACCACACTACACCAAGCGTATTCAAGAAGAGGACAAGCATACGTTTTATATAATGTGATTGAGGATTGAATGAAATTTTTCGTAAACGATTTTTGAAGGAGATATAACACAGAGTTACCACGTTTACATGTTTTTATAATATGTTCTGACCCATCTGTAAATCTGAAAGTCACTCGTAATACCTAAATCCACGCAATGACGATGTCCGATCCAAGAAGTTGAGTGCGGACGAAAGTACTGAAAAATCGCGGATTATTTTTTGCCGAGGTGCAAACAACACAGTAATTGCATACGTGCTTGCAATCACAACACCATCTGCTGGATAGAGTCCGGTAAATCTCCTTGTAAAGCGTAATATATTCTAGTAATTGCTTACTATAAATTTAAATATCATCAGCATAAAAGCTTTCTTGTAATTAATATGATGTGGTAACATCAATAGTGTATGCAATGAACAGTAGATTGGGCCGAAGAATCCGATCACTGAGGAACTTTTCCGACGAGAAAGATTGTCCAATTCTAACGTTAATATTTCTGTTGGATAGGTTGTTTTAATGCGAAGCAATAGATTTACCGCCGAATGCCGTAACACTCTCAAGTTTGTACTGTAATCTACGCAGCGAAAATCTGTCGAAATCCTTGGCAAAGCTCGGCGATATATTGTAATCAATTGGAAGTTTATTATCAAAAGACAGAGACCAGTCGTTTACGCAAGTAAGAAGATTTGTAGTTGTGGATCTTCCTTTTTGACAAATCCATGTTGTTCAAGTGGTATTACATGGTGTTTTGATTTCGAGAGTTTAGAGGTATGGCTCTAAAATCCGTGCATTTGTAACTGCCTTATAATGTTTAAAAGTTATAAGCTTCTAAAATAGGGAAAATATTATAATGGGTACACTCAGTATAAATAAAAGAGTAAGCATTTGTAAATTTTTAGAATTTATTGTAAGTTCGCTGGAATATTTGAAAGATATAAGGTTTGGTTATCGATAACATATCGTTGGTCGTCAATAATTCCGTTTGATCGATAAATTATGATACTGACAATTCCTCGTTTAAACTGTAGCGTCGCAACCTAATTCAGATGTTGAATAGCATAGATGAAAGCCGACCGCTATCGGTACAAATCGTTCATTATTGTACTGGAAGAATTGAGTAGCATAGTATTAAAGCCGCTGCTATTGCTACAAATCGTTCGTTATTGTATCGGAAGAATTCAAAATCTCTGGAATCGAGAGATCGTTAAAATTCTAATTGATATTGTAGAAAGGGAAAACTTTATTAAATCCCAAACTCACAGTGCGAGTGTATGAATTTCTGTTAACCCTCAAAGATATCTTCACCACTGCTTTTGTTAGTCGATTGGATTTAAAAATAAAAAATTAGCGTTCGTTGTTTTTCATTGACACTTTGTAATTAAAGTAATTAATTTCTGTCACACTCTTAAATCGCGTTTCGTTGTTTTTTCTTTTGGCGTTTTATGAAAGTAATTTCGGATACGCCAATAATTGAGTCTTGCATGGAAATTGAAAATAGAAATAAAATTTGCTTTTGACGTCGAATCTAAATTTGTAACTTTATTGCAAATAGATTGGTTCATGATAATGCTGTAAGTAACAGTTCTGATCTTAATTTCAATTTAGATAAAAGAATTAATAGTTTTTGTTTTTATTTAAACGATATTCATTTGGTCTTCATTTCATTTATTACATAAATATGACTTGTATTTTGAGATTTATCGTATTATAAATGTTTTATATATGTTTTGTCAATATTCATTAAATTTGAGAATTATTTCTGCTATATTTGTTATTAAATTGTGTATTTGTATTATTATTAGCAAAAAATCGAATGCACAAGTTTTATTAAAAGATTGATATTGAACTGTTAGTGGAACAGAACATGGAATCTTCCTTATACATAAAAAAGTTCAAGTTGATTTTTTTATTATAATAATTATAGTACCTTAGCTATTATTGCTTAATAGCCAAGCTTACATAACTTTCTGATTTTTTCTTCGCAGTCGGTTTCTTCTTAACGTCTTCTCCATTTTTATTCAATTCTATATTCTTCTTTAAGTAGCAACTCAGGAGCGTTTGTGTAAATTGTCAATTTTGACTTCCTTCTAACACTCGAATTGGATTAGTGATAGCAACTTTTGGAAAAACGAGAAGTTTCTCTAAGACTATAGGCAAGTTAGTTGAAAGATTGCTCTGAAGAGTGTAAAACGTTTTGTTTAGTGTCCTCTCGTAAATTTAGATTCTCATTATTAGCACATATCATTTGAAGCATTCTCATGGAGTCTAGTTTTTAACAGTGTGGGCTGCATTTTCACCATGAAGGTTCATCTGGGAATAAAGGTGGACACCAATATCTACATCGGAAAATAACAACCTATTGATTGGCGATAAACAAATGAGACACTCAAAATAAGTCAGTAGATTTACAATATCTTATTTTTTCAACTGAGACATGGGATTTGTGGTTATCTATTAACATCAAAATTTTGTTTTCTGTAGAACAATATGTGTTGTCAAAACTTTGGGAAATAATTCTGCGAACATCCAAATAGATTTACTTCCCTAAAGCAATATATTCTTCGGACAGGCGATCCTTTTGGTAAAATTCCGAAGAATTAGTGAATCCAAGAATAGATGAATATTTCTGAAGAGACCATTGCGATGATAGTTAGACAGTATCACTCTATTAACGTGACTAAAAACTACTTTCTGTTGAAGTAAATAGTATCTATTTGCTTCTTTTCTTTACATGATTTATTATCACATAAAATGCTGTAATCTCCTGTCTCGTCCAAATTCGACACTTGTTCGGCAAGTAAAATTTGTTTTTTTCTAGAGACAGAACACATTTTCTAAAAGACGTTATCCACATTAGGATCGCTATTAAACTGTCATTGACCGGATTGATAACTGAGTAGTACTCTCCTTGTTTCGATAATAAGAGATCTTATAAGATTACATTTTATAATCAATTAGTCAATCCAAAGCTACAAATGTGGTCCATCCGGTACTTAATTAGAAAAATGCTAATCAGGTTTCTTATTTCTTTCTTACAATCGGGAATTAATTTTCGTTTAAATTCATATACCAATATTCTAATCTGCTTGTATGATGATCCATAATTTATGTTGAAGATTTTTTTATGTAGCAGTTAGTTTCACTTTAAGAATTCATAATATACTAATCTTTATTAGATAATATTAAAATACCTAAAAATGCACATCAATTTATGAAAAATAATAATTCAAATCTAAATCTTGTTTCTTTGTTAAAGATTTGCTTCTAAAGTGTAATTTTGGGGTATCATCTGCAGTTTCATTGTTCTGAATTATTCCTAAGGACCACTTTCTTTAGCAGTGTTTTCTATTCGAGATTGTAGTGTCGTTCTTTTTGTAAATGTCCATACAACCATTGTTTTGCGGAACTTTCTTTCACCAGCAGATTTCTTTAACCTCTTGCCAATATTGGTCTCCATTGTTCTGGAAGAAACACATTTGATGCCGTGATTTGGACAAAGCACTTAAAAAAATATTCTGCTTTAATGAGAGATGAATCTACCCCAGTGCCGAATATACCCCCTCCCTCAATAAATGGAAATGGTTTTGAAACAGTTCTCACGAACTGTATCATAAATATATCTAATTTCTGTAATTAAGGACAGATGTAATTTTTCACTATAGTGTTTGGGGATAGTCAATAGATCCCTAGAGCGAATATTAACATTATAGGTAAACATCGGATGTGTATTTTATCTTCCTAGACATATGTTTGGGACAATATTAATACACAAATATTCAATTGTTAAGATCGCCATACCAGAGGAAAGACAGTAGCTAACTAAGCTCTTTTCCAAACATGTTACGTAATTTATTAAGATATATTATCTACTATAGAAAAAAAAAAATTTGTTTATCGTTATAAACTTGATTAATGGTTTTTAAACCATTTTACATACTTAATGGTATAATTCTATAAGAAACTTTTCAATGTTTAAACTCTAATTAATTCATCATCATTTTTAACCAAAATTATTTTACATCTTTTAGTAATGCTTCGAAACAACTGGACATATGTATATGTTTAATTTTAGGATATACTTAATACGATGGAAATGGTTATTCATTTATATATTCATGTATGTCTTTTTTCGTTGCATAAATAAACAGAAGCCGTTGATAAAGCTCGCAGTAGGATCGGGGCAAAACTTCGGCTAATTGAAACCAGAGTAATGGTTTTCCATTTCATCCCTTCACTTCTAATGCCGTTCTCGAAGATATTCCTCCTGCAACTAGAGTTTGACCAAGGTCCAGTAACGAAGATTTCTTGGCGGCACTTTGATAATTTGAATTATGTTATTATAACTTGACGCCATTTTCAAAAAATGAACATTTTAAGAAAATTGCGAAGAAATAGCCTTTCACAAAATTATTATTAAGTGTAAAATGCATTATATTTTATCTAAGGAAAACTGTATTTACTCTAATCTGCATTTGAGAGCAAGGAATTTTTAACAATATTTTCTATTAAATACTAGCGATAAATACATCGGTGTAATATTGGTTGCTGCATATTTGTTTTTGTAACTTACATAAATAAACATTAATGTACAACCTAGCTACCAAAGATAAAATATGAATTACGATAGTACTTCTGTTAGATGAGTTAAATTTTAAATACACCTAGTAATACAAAAATAAATAAATTTCTCTTACTTATACTTAAACACGACTGATCTATAGCCTTGACACTATCACACGCCTCTTTAAATAAATTATTTAAATTGTTAACGACATATGATTCTGGAAATGTTTATTACCAAACCGGGAGCCTATTATACCTATTAACTGTCTTCAAAAACAGCAACATATTAGAGGATAAGGTTTAAATTATCTGTTATCAAAATCACCCTGGTTTCATTACATAAAATTAATATATTTTTATGGTTAATTTATAAAATCTTTCGTGTTGATAAGGGACCTTTGCAACCCCAAAACCCGTTTATATGGAGTATGAATACTTGTGATAATACTGAAAATAATTATGAAATTAAATGAATTGTAACGTTGATTGAATAAGTAAATTAACAAACACTTACCTTAAACTTAACACTTAAAACAGTCAAACATTAAAAACTAGTCAAGTCAAATAATAATGTTGAATTAATATTACGAAAACACAAGAAACACAATTCAGCTGGATTGTTATACATCATTTTGAAAATGTGCATTTTGAAGCATTTCCGTTTTTCAGCTAAAACATAAAAGTTTCGCTACTTAACTGTTAGTATGTATATGTGTTATTAGTCAATTACCCTTAACTTAATAAAAAAGTCATCACCTATGTGCCAAACATTGCGATAATTTTTTCTCAGTTTACCAATTACACATTACTGTATTTGCACTTTTAAAATTAACAATAAAGGTACGTCTTTTTTTTGGTTTGTGAATCATGGTTAAAATGATTCAATAGTTACAAACGTACCTATTTATGAGTTTTGGACCATAAATCGTAATTTAATCTATGATTTTGTTGTTTAATATTTTTCGTCTTAAAAATAAAAATATTTATCTGGTTTGATTTCAAACATTCTTGACTAATTTGGGAGTGTGTGATAGATTTGTTTTTAAGTTAATAAAATGTGGAGAGACGGAATGATTTGGTGCATTACATTTGGATAGAGAAACTCCTGTGTTATATAGTGGAAGAAGGAATGGAGTTAGAAAAATTAAGAGAAAAGAGCGATACAGTATGAAAACAAAATGAACAAAAGATAAAAATGCATTATTGCAATAAAACTAAACTTGAAAAACTAGAAAATCAATTATGGACAAAATGAAAAGAAATTGTTAAGAACTAGAAGAGGTGAAAAAAATAAAACAATGGGGAAAATTCTAAAAGAAGGAATAATAAGAAAGAAGAAAAAACTTAAATTCAAAAATAGCAGGGAAGAAATAAGCAGTGATACAACACGGAATGGTAACAGAAGATATCAAAGATGAGGAAAAACATAAGTGTAAAAAGAAAACCGAGAAAGTTCAAATGCGGGGAACGAGCAAGAATGAGAATAAAATCAAATCTCGTGGAGTATGAGAAGAGTGAAGTACAGAATGGCTGGGAAGGCAATTATGAACTTAAAACATATGTAGAAGAAAGGTGATAAACTAAAACAAAGAAGAAAGGAAAGAAATGTGGTATTCTGACGAAAGAACCCAATGCATGAGACGGGAGCAGAAATAGGATAATTAAGAAATAAGCTGTGAGGAGGCATTGGAATATACTATACATTCTATTATTAGGAACTGAATTATTTATCAAATATACAAGGTGTCCCATTTTTAATCAATCCACCCTATTAACGTTTAAATTATAATTTTTAGAAAATATGACAAAAGTTATTGGGTTTAGAGGAAGACTTCTGACCTTGACCTTCAACTTCACCTTGAAGGTTTTTTAAGATCAACTCGGTTGTTTTAAATAGGAACCCCTAGTTTTTCACACCGGATTTAGAAAAGAGCGAAAAAATTGTACGTCTAAAATGATACTCACAAGTTTATTCTGTGATCCTTTATAAGGTTTATTTGAGGTCAAATGCTTAATAACTGGGTGGTAGCTATTTATCTGAGTTTTCTAGTTGTCTAAACTATTGTAAAGCGTAATTTTAAAAGAATGGTCATAGTAGATTTTTTTAGTTCTAAAATTTGATTTTAACATCGAATTCAAGAAAATGAAAATTTCCCGTTAAAATATGACAACGACATTGAATACAATTTTTCATTTCAAGATTTAAATCGAGTTGTTGTACAATAGCCTTTTCACAATGCCGTTGCACCGTCAGCATTAGTATTACCCAATACTCACCATGAGAAGGTTGCTTAGTCAGATTTTGAGTATCACTTAGCCCTTGAAAAGGGCTGGTTTTGTATAAACTTGGTGATCCATGAGATGTTCTACATGTTGTAACCATTTAATTATGTGAACTTAATAATACATAATAGATTTATTTAGTAGAAATTCTATATAAAACATGGCTCATACAGAAAAACAGTAAAAAATATATCAATAATTTAAAAAGATAAATTACACGATTAATGGTAAATTGTAAATATAAATATATATAGTATATATATGAAAATACATTCCATATAAATATCCATACTCTATTGGAGTATCACCCTATATGATGGAAACTTATTTGTAGTTTAACCAAAAGTTGTAAATAATTAAACTACAAACAACTTTTTATTTCTGAAGAAAAATTGTTTAAATTATTACTTTTATAAATATTGCAAAGAATAGGTAAGATGTATGACCTATGTATGTACAGGGTGGCTCATAAATTCTTTGTATTTAAAAGAGTATTTTACTATATTAGATGTGAAAAAATGAATCATCTTTCCTCGATCAGTTTTTTGGAATACAACTTAATAGTAAAATCAAAAAGTAATTATAGTCTTTTTTGAGTTATAGACAAAAGCTGGATTTCTTCTAGTTTTCGTTTTTTAGCTTATATCTCTGTTTATTTGTAAAAATTAGAAAAAATAACTTTATTACATTTTTAATGAGAATTTAGTGGCGAAGTCAGTTTAAAAAAGTACTTTTAAAATAACGAGTTATTGCATGTTGTTCATTTTATTTAAGTTAAAAGCTTTTTTCTGATACAATGGTTTCATGGTGGGTCAAATAATACCATTTTCGATTATTATTAGAAAACTTACAAAATTGAAAGCCTTTATTGTTTTCTGGCTGGCTTATGTTGTGTAAAAGCTCTTTTATAGAAACAAGACATTACTTCATTACTTATTAGGAATTATGAAAATCAGTAGTTGAATTGTAGAATATATTCAAAAAATAAAAATCATATAAAAAATAACAAAAAAAGTTCAAAGTGATTAGATTATTAATATTATACAAAGCAATTAAATAACACTAAAACAACAACTGTATTTTAACAATTAATAAGAAAACAACAACAAAGAAGTACTTAAAATAGTTGTCCATTTCTTTAGGACTCGAAATTTAAACGTGATTTAAAAAACTTGCCAATGAATTCCTCATTACAAAGTGCCTGGAAGAACATCTAAATTATTTCTTTTAATTTTTACAGTTAAATAGACGAGATATAATCAAAAACTAAAAACTCGAAAAATCCAATCCTTGCTCTAAAAACAAAAGATGATTTCACTAATGTGATCGAGGATCGAGTTAGTTTTTTTTATTTCTCATATAGTTAATGAGATTCCGTGTTATACGTTATAATCTCGATTTGCCAACTTCTGAGTTCTGACCCATGATTATTATATATTTTTTTAAAATTATTACAACGTACTTAAATCGTCGGAATAGTGAAAAAAAAGAAAAATGTCAGTTTGGAACAGTCCCACAACTCTTTTTTTTTTGTTTATAAAATGTTGAAAATACTTACTTTTCATAAATATGATAAAAAAATTTAATGTTTCTCAACTTTACACTGCAAATAATCAATTAAATGCTATTTTAATCCTGTTTTTTTCTTCTGGGAGGAGATTACAAAATAGATAGGTATATAAGTAAAATGTGTGTCTTATAACATCTCGTGTAAACATTGACTTGTATGAAATAGTATAAACTAAGAAAATGCTAGCAGTTTTTTGCGCCACAAATCTAAGATAATATCAAAGTTTGTAATTTTTTGCAATAATCGCTAGCGAAATACGCCAATATTTACATGTGGATGATTTTCGCGAGCACGGTAATAGGCAAACAATATAAACTGCCTAAGGAACAAAATGTTTGAGTACTAAATTATATTTAGGAGCGAAAAAGTGCAAAAATGAACTCTTGAGGAAGTAATATGACGGGGCCAAAACCTGTAAAATGCAAGCAATCAACTTCAACTCCAAAACTGATTCTAAACTGCTGAAAGAAATCTGGATAATTAAGAAAATTTCTACATATGTACCGGGTGAGTAACATGGCAATGGCCATCGGCCATACCTTAGGATTGTATTGTAATACAGTTATTGGGAAAAAAATTTATAACAAAAATGGCCACGAGAAACACCTGGAAATTATTTATAGAGCTTGCAGATCCGCCGCTAGGGGGCGCAAATTGAATACCATAAATTTTAAAATCCAATTTTTTAGAAATTGCCCAATTAAAGAGCATTTTAAATAGGATAATCAGATTCTACGAGAAATCCTGCGTACTATTTATTTTAACAAGTTTTAATCTATCTCTTGAAATAAGAGGTGGGGAAAGTGGAAACCTTTGTTCTTAAAAAACGCCTGTAAGTCCTGATATCTGCTTGATCGATCTTTGCAAAATTGGTCTTGTTAAAAAGAGCTCATTTCAACCAATTTAAGTGTTTTATACTCAACTACAACGTAATCAGTAATGTGTACGTTAGAGGGCGCTATTTGTTTTTTTTTATAAATCTAGCTTATCTTATGACATTACTAATAGAACCATGCAGTTTTAAATAATGGATTATAAAAGTAAATCAAAGTAAGCCACAAAATAGTGAAAACTGCATGTTGATACCTTTTCCTTTCCCGAGATATCTTAAGAAAAGTGAAAACGGTGAACATTTTTTGTCATATTTAAAGTAGGCTGGTTAACCTTAACAAAATTGACAAAATTAATAGTTTTGTCTCGTAGTTAGAAAAGCCTTGTACTGTTCTCTATCTGTAATAGCAAACATATTGTCATACTATTGTAAACTGTTCTGCTAAAGGTTGTTATCTAAAAGTTAATACTTGTTAAAATTTGCGTTTGACGTAAATCCTAACAATTAAAAATACTTAAATGACTGAATGATTTCACTTAGATTCATTTTATGTAAACATAAAAAAACACCTTAATTCACCGCCATACCAAAATACACAACAACAGTAGGTGATAACTTTCGCTATATAAACCTTCTCAAGTTATCAGTAAAACCTGCCATTCGGATAACTTTTAATCATATATACATACTCAACTTCGTAAATTTTTTAAAATGTTATATGTGTATTATATATGATGAAAATTGCTCGAGAATGACCATATTCGGTATATTTTAACAGTTACACAGTAGGTAGTTACTGTATTAAATACCATTAAACGTTGAAATCAAGTAGGCTACGATTACTACGAGAATGGTTATATAAGTCAAAAAATTATTAGTGTTGTTGGAGTTATTCAATTTATCCAGGTTATTTTTTAATCATTTTCTGATATAATAATTAGAAAAAATTGATTTTGACAAATGAAGAAGCTTTTGACATGTTGAGTATTTATTTTGAATGCATGATTGAATGCAGCTGTTGCTTCCAGAGCTATCGTCGCTGCTGTATCCTAATAGAAGACATCCTGTAGCAGAAGAGTTTTTCGTCGAATCGCTCAACGTTTGCGTAACTACAGGAAGCGTAAATCTTCCAGTGTATCGAAGACGTGGTAGAGGTAGGGAAGGAGGAAAATATAATAAATGGGGTGTTTTGGCCTATATAAATAGTTAATCCTCATGTTAACTTGCACGCGATCTATAGCCAGTAGATTTGGGAATAAATGTAACCACCGTTGTAAATATCCTAAGAGATTACAGGTGGACTATCAATTATTTTATAAATTTCTACATACCTACAAATTGTATTAACTTTTATTAATATTCTTCCGTGAGTGCAAGTTTTACTAGTCAGTACTGTAAAGGTGGGTGACTTGAAAACGCGGGGTTGATACTTGGACTTTTATTGGCGCGCCGTTGAATATATTAGTATAGGTACTGTCTTCTAGTGGATATCTTTATAAAGTTTTTTGTAAAAGCACAACACGAGTTAAAGCATTTGAATAATTTTTCCTTTCATTGTTATAAAACGAAATATTTTTATTTTAGATTGTCACCCATATCACATGCAGTCCTACACTAAGGATTAAATGCTGCTGAGAGTTTTATCACAGGTTAGATTATTGTAACTGGCTGTTAAATATGATAGAAGACGATCATGAAATTACTGTCACATATTATGTGGTCAGATGTAAGCAACTTTTCATAGTGATGGTTCTGTAAAATCGCTTTAACATTGCATTATTGGCTCAGATACAACTCTTCGCTGGATGTTTGAGTTCCAACATCAGGGTCCGTTGGTCTGTGAACGTGGTGGGGTGATATTCTAGGTGGACAAATAATCGGACCACATTTTTTTTAACGAAAGTCTAAATGGGGAAAGGATATTTAAATTTTTAACAAACGACTTGCCACTGCTTTTAGAAGACGTAACTACTTTGCAATCTGTCGTGATATGGTTTTCTTCAACGATGATGCAGTCCGTGTGCATTACTCTAGAGATGTCCAATTTTTAAATCAAATTATACCCTGGACAGTATGTGACAGACTGTGAAGTTTATTTTCATTGGCCAGCCTTTGATCCCCTGACTTTAGACATGTTTAGATTTTTATTTGTGGGGGCGAATAAAAGAACTTGTTTATTGCCAACATAACCACAACAAGAGCAGAAATGTAGTGAAAGAACTCCAATTATACATTCACAGTATTTCAGCTGCAGAAATTGAAACTTCCGTCTTATCCACCTGCACAGAGAATGGGAATAAGTTGTATTGAAACATGATGACGACGCATTTTTGAAACATCTGGGGCGGCACTCAACTCAAGATTTTCTATAATTGTTATATTGTAATTTTTATAAATTGTTTATTGTTAGATTGGTTAAATTATTTTCAGATTTGTTTGGAATAACATTTACAGTTTTGTTCGAAACAGCAAGTTTACTAATACCCTGAAGGTTTATGTAGCGAAAGTTATCACCTTACTGTTGTTGTATATTTTGTGTATGGCAGTGATTTGAAAATAGTGAGGTGTTTTTTTTTTATGTTTATAAATAAAATAGATCTAATTGAATTCATTCAGTCATTTAAGTATTACTTTAATCGTTAAGTTAAAGTCAAACTGAAAAGTTAACAAAGAATTAGTCTTTAGATAAAATGCCTCTTTTAGGATGGGACAGTAACAATAGTGTATAATATGTTTGCTCTATTGCAGATAGAACAATGCAAGGCTTTTCTAACATGAATAAAAAATTATTAATTTTGTTAATTTTGTTAATGTTGAATCAGCCTACTTTTAAAGTTTGATTACAAAAAATCTTCATTGTTTTCACTTTTCTGGAGATATCCCTCGGGTAGGGAAGTGGAAAATGGTATCAATATATGGTTTTCACTATTTTGGGGCCACTTCTGATCTACTTTTTATAATCCATTATTAAACTGCATGGTTCTATTATATTATCTAAAGATAACTTAGATTTTATAAAAAACAAATATCGCCCCTAACGTGCACATTACTGATTACGTTTAAAGTTGAGTATAAAACATTTATATTGGTGGAAATCGATTTTTTTAACAAGACCAATTTTGCAAAGATCAGACCAAGCAGTATCGATTTACAGGTGCGTTTTTTCAGAACACCAGTTGTTCCACTCTCCAACATCTTATTTGAATTGAGATAGATTTAAAACTTGTTAAATAAATAGTACGCAGGATTCTCGTAAAATTCCTGATTATCGTATTTAAAATGCCCTTAATTGGGTAATTTCTAAAAAATTGGATTTTAAAATTAATGGTATTCAATTGCGCCCCTAGCGACGGACCTGCAGGTAAAACTCTATAAATACTTTCCAGGTGTTTCTCGTGGCCATTTTTGTTATAAATTTTTTTTCCCAAAACTGTATTACAATCCAATCCTTTAAAATAGTGGCTTGAGGGCCATTCTTATTTACTCAACCGGTACGAAAACAGGTGTTCAAATAAAAACTGGGCTGGGTAGGATTTTTTCTGACATTTGGTAACTTTTTTTTAAGAAAGTAGTCAGTAGTAGAATTTGAGGTATACATTTCAAATTTGAAAATTTTACATGAGTTTCAACTAAAACTTCAATTTCTTCTCTAGAGTTTGATGACTGACCTGCAGTCTCCGGTTTCAGTAGGACAAAGTTTTTCTTGATTTGCAAGAAAATTTATAAATTATTCAAGTTGCTACTGACTTAGTTGCTAAGCATATTTCTATGAAATGGTCTTTTACCTCCAAGAGCAGTAAGTTTTCAAGGTGTTTAAAATGTATGATAATCTTTAAATTCAATGAAGTTTGGCAGTACAATGTCTCCTGCAGCATTGTTAAATTTCGACAAGATTATCCTGAGGTGGTGATCTTGGTTAATGAGAAGTTTCGGCAGACTATAACCTGGAGGTATGGAACATTTCTGGGAAACTGGCAGTGTTTAGTATTAAGAATGAAAGTCGTTGGCTTTCTAAGAAATGCACAACAGGAGAGGCTTGAAAATGTTTGTCAGATTATGGCTGAAGAACCGATTATTTGTAATTCGCCACCATCTCCTCAAACTATGATCTCTATTGGAGACCTGTCATTAAATTCCTAAGAAGGGACTTGTATTTGTATTCTTACCAGATTACTACTGTTCATAAAAAATCGTTCCAGTCGATTTTAAAAACATGGAAATTTTTTAGTATTAAACTTAAACTTTAATTGAGTTTTTTTCTAAAAGAACAAAGTTAGCGGTTTTGTAAATATTGTTGTTATTATTATATATCAACCATCTAGTACTTTCGCAAGTCACTCTAACATGTTTAAAATAAATAATGTTTAAACAAACGAATTTTTTAATGGGTTTCACTGGGTCTATTTTATAATAGCCGGTGGATTTTAAACTATCACATCTAAAAAAAAGGTACTAATTGTTACTGATAATAGTTATTATTTAATAAACAATTTAATTTAAATAACTTTAAGACTAAATAATTTTATTAAATACTGCTCTTAGACATATTGTTAATAACTTATAAACAAGCCTCTGCCGCAGAGCTTACATCGTTCTAAATGCTAACAAATATGTAAAAAGAATAGGTATCAAAAGTGCGCGGCGACATAAAAACATTTTCGAAAAATAAAATAAACATCTAACAGAAGTCGCTACTTAAACATTTTCATAGAAAAAGTAAAAACCAATACGTTGTAAAAATATCTACGCTTAAGAAAAAAAGAAAAAGTGTTATTTTTTAATACTCTTGGTTTACCATACGGATGACGACGAACGGCTACCAACAAAAATTTTTGTTGCTTAGGTTATAAATAATGTACTAACTAAATAATGTTAAATATTTCAGTTAGGAAACTCTTCGCATATACTAACTTATCTTGATTTTTCCATTAGAGTCGTGGCCTTCTGATGTAGACAGGTTTTTGTAAATAACAATTGTAACTGTCGTACTTTTATTTGCTGACATTTGAGGCTAAGCTGGCAAACTAAAAGTAATCGATTTTTTTAATAATTAAATTTACAAATTCTTACAACCTGCCAAAAACCTTTCTTAATAGGATGCCAAATACTATTGCGAAAAATCAAAAATACAATACAGCGAGAAAAATCAAGAACTACATAAAGTATTAACTTGATTTATTCTTGAATATATTGTTTATAATTATAGAAAACGATTTATTGTTAAACCATATTATCGTTTTGAAAATATTAACATTTGGTTCCTTTCAAAGTTTGATTTATTCAAAAAATTAGCTACTTATACACTTTCAAATAAAATTAATTTTTTGCTACGATGAGTTAATATCGTATATTGTATAAACATCCAAACACGCAATTAGAACTAATCGAATCAAAGAACTTTTCCGTTTTCAAATCGTTTTATCTGGTATCCCTAGTTCACAGTTATTGGTGTTTCTTGCCAGGGGAATGACAAATGCCAAGATAGTTCGAGAAGTTAAACAATGATGAGGAATCCAACAAGACGGTTATGCCTGGCCAGCGTTGAATTTGCGGTTGTCGTCGTTTCGTTCCGAGTTGTTAGAATACAACGTAAATCCGATAAAAATAAAGCCCAAGCCGCCACTGATTACCTATCTCATTGAACCGATTGCATCGCGGACAATCTTCCCCCAGATATTTGAGGTAAGATGATGATGTCTTGAAGACAGGAACTACCACTTGCAATTAAAGAAAATGTTCCAAAAGAAGATAATGTCCATATCTACGGAATTATTAACATTTATTAACAACATCCTGACATAGTGTTTAACTTGCACTTCTGATAATTTTATTGAACATATTTCTATAACGTATCGACTTAAATATATTGAAATTTTCAACCATCGTTGAGTAAATCTAATCTTAGACAAATATCCATCGGCGATATTGGACATCATAGTCATTCAAAAACAGTTCAGATCGATTTGACTAACGCATTTGAATACACTAATTACGCAAATGGTTCTTCAAGATTGAAATAATAAATACAGATTATTTTAAAGAGCTAACTGATCAAAAAACGTTGAACGTAAAAACCAAGAAAACACGTCTACCAAGTTTTGAATGAGGTTTATTATTCTGCTTTCGTACAATGTTCTGTAACTTTGTTAATATAATGTACTTAATCAAAATAATGTTTCAGATCAAATGCTATAATACCTTACATAATACGAATTAAAATATCTTGTTTTAAATCTTTGATCGAATCGCCATTTATGTCTGACAAAAATGTTGGACTACTGTCCAACTTTGGCATACGCTATACGTCAATGATAATTTTGACTTGGCGGAAGTTCCATCAGTTTAGTTTAACATGCCACATTAGTAACTATCATGTTAATGGTACTTTATCCATGAAATAAAATAAAGAAAACACCGTTCGATACACTTAAACCGTGAATCACCAGGTATTTAATATACTTTAATTTAAAAATCATAATTATTTGTAATACATATTCTCATATGAATATTTATGATCATTGTTACAACTACGAATTACTGAGTTATTGTTTCAGTAATCGATCCGAACATGAGGATGACCATCGATTGAAAGACTTTTGGCTGGTGGTCGATAACGATGGTCAAAGAAAATTGTCAGATCGGTCCGATTCTGTATGAACGATTTAAACTTCGGAATGAGGCTGACAAAATTGCGAGCGACGCGCACAATGTATGGCAATGCTGTTACAAAACATAAACGTTATCTGAAATATAAAGCTGGAGGTAAATCTTTATTGTAGTGATACATATTGCTTTACTTATTTCGATCTCTTAGGAACGATTGGAAAGCGTCTTCGAAGTTGATAAACGGGTGCGTCGCTTTTAAACGTCGCTGTGGTGTAAACAAGATAAATTGGTACAACGTGAGGAAATCTCTTAATAAAACGATTTTTGTAAAGAAGAAAACGAAACGGAGACTCTCAAGTACGTTCTTCACATTAATGCGCGCGATTAATCCAAATACGTATTCGAAGTTGTAAAATGGAATGTAAACCTTAAGGATAATGGCAACGTTGAGTGTTAAATCAACTCAGCTTGTCAGGTCCAGAAACACCTGATCCGAAAGATTTTCCATCGGACGTTTGGAGAACGCGTTTCAGCGATGTTTTCGGATCGTTTCATACCATTGACTTTTTTTTTTTTGGAATTACGGCGGCATGGCTATTGATGGTTGGTCGAAGTTACTGAAAATGTAAGCACGCGAAACATTGGGAAGTAAATTTAAAAGCTAAAGCTACTAGTTCCTTATTGACTTCAGATCAAATTTTTCTTCAAAATTTCAACGATTTTAGAGTGATCATTTCCAGAAACTGGAATAATAAGCAAACAGGAATTGGTTAATCTCGAATGTGCACTGGAAAACTTTTGCAGTGTTTCTTGAGTTTGATAATCGATACCTTCTTGATGTCTTTTGATCTCAACGATTTGATCTTTCGCCCATACTGGTTTGGTTGGCGTCTCCAGCTATAGAGTTGTGTTTAGAAACTGTTCTTGGGCTAGAATCGGCATGACTTTGCAATTATAATCCAAATGACGCTGGTAATGATGTGAAGCGCTTCTAACGCATATTTCATCGGTTATATGTAGTTGCTGAATTCTGGGTTAATAATAAATGATAGATCTCCATGATCTGTCTAATTAATCCTAGAGGGGTGATTTGTAAAATAACATCTTAATTTTCCAAACGATGAAAGGTCTCCATTTTATGATGAGCAAGGTACACCCTGTTAAACCCCTTAGCAAAATTGTACTTATCTAGACAACGATTGTATGAAAAGACCTGCAATCAACTATTCGATTATCCTGGGTATGGAGATGAAAATTGCGATGTGACTGAATGGTCAGTTTGGACAACGTGTTCGGTGACTTGTGGGAAAGGAATCAACAGCAGGCATAGACGTTACAAAAACGAAGGAAACCATCATAACTGCCGCTTACGGTTAAACGGAACGGGGTAAGTTGTCGAGGATTTCAAAAAATATTGCCGCGAAGATCCTAACGCTTTGGAAAAATGAAGATCCTAGGTGTAAATTTAACAGATTGGGGTGAGTGGTCCAATTGTAGCGTTTTCGTGTAATTGGTACAAAAACAAGAAGTCGAAGATACACAAACAGAAATGCGGCAAAACGATGCGCAGTTGGTCAAGAAAATCCACCCATATTAAGATCAAAACTTGGAATGCACTGGAGAAAGTCCTAATTGTTAGGAACCAGAAGGACAAGAAGTATTTGTTACCTATTTTCTATCATAATTAATTACATTATTAATTTCAATTTGAAAAATTCTAATTGTCCCGATCAAAATTGGAGTTCGTGGACCTCTTTGTTCTGCAATTTGTATTAAAGTTGTTAAGAAGTAAGGTATTTGTTGTCATTGAGTCTGGCGATCAGCGTCAGTTCTTTATGAGACAAAGTAGAGCTCTAAAGAATGTAATACGACGATTACAATTCTCCTGAGGTGAACCTGACGAAGGAGATAATTATAACCGTTACAGTGACGATTGTGCTAACCGAAACCCTGTGGAAGTAGTGAGTGCTTCGCGGATGATGCGCCGACATGCGATGAAGTACCGTTTAAACCGAAGCTGGTAAATATATTCAAAGCCATTTATCAATATTTTCCTGATAAATAAATGACCCAGCGGTTGCGTGTAGCTTGCCAAAAGACGTAGGTCCATGTAAGAGTAACGAAGATAGATGGTATTTCGACAATTTGAACGGAAATTGTAACATTTTTTATTTATAGTGGATGCCAAGGCAACTAAACAACTTTAAATCGCCAGCACGATGCAACGAAGTTTGTGGTCAATACCAAAGTATGATAGTGTGAGTCACTTTTCTTTCGAATAAAATTTTAAATTTTTGCAAACTGCTCTATCAGAGGAAATTATTAGCAAACAGGACAACTCAGAAGCGGCAGTTAGGCGTTACCGTTTCGGGGGTGCTCTCTACAATATGCAAGTGCAAAATGACGCTGCTGCTAACTGTGGTACTTCATCTAATACTTTTTCGTATTGTTCAATTTCAAACTCTACATGAACCAATTTTCTAGTTACAGATACACCTTCTGAACCATCACATGGTCCATTCTGAAAGTCAAACCGAAGAAACAGCAATGAAATATACGATCCTGATGGTGAGGTGCAGAATTGCAAAGTATCAGGTTGGTCTGATTGACGCCTTGCAATGTCACTGAACGTGCGGGCACGGATACAAACAAAATATCGTGAGATTTTGGTAAGATTCGATGATGAGATTATACTATGAAACAATATCGGAGCATATGAAACTTATACCTGTTTTTTGAGCATTCGTTATGTATTTTTATCGGGTGTTATTACATGCACAAGAGGTTGATTTTTTACCTGGTACTTTTTGACCAAAACCTTTTTTCCATGAAATTTATTCAAGAATTAAGGGCGACACAATGTGGAGCGATTTTTCCTATGTCCCTTAATTCGACAATAATTTTGTAATGGAAAATAGGTTCGAGTCCCAAAAGAATTACCCGGTAAAAACTCAACCTCTTGTGTATTACCCGCATCTGTTAACTTAAATGTTAAAATTTATCCGAAACTGCATGTTTCATCTAAAAATATACATAAAGCTATTGATAACAGTGGTCTTTAATCATATATTAATCTTCTATAATAACCACGAGTTGATTTTATACATGGGTAATTTTTGATAGATAGAACAAATGCTCAAAATGCGTTTCATGGGTACCATCGATGTAAACGTTAAGGTTGTGTAACTTCATTTTAACAGAAACCCATTCAATACTATCGATGTGTAGATAATATTGAATGGGTTTCTTATTATTATTATTACCAAATTGTATTGTTTTGATCTTTGACAAGATGCATACCATAACCTTACTTTCCTCACTATCCTAGGCAAATTAAATTTACATTATTTTTGTAATGCTTTATGTACTTATTAAACAGAATACTTTACTATAGATTCTGTCTTCTTCAAATGGTGGAAAACCATGTCCCTGTACTGTCGAAAACAAAGAAATGTAGGATTAAGTGTAAAACCTGCAGGATCTGGTACATATTTAGTATACACATCCTAAACATTTTGACCAACTTATATGTTTCCAGATTATTCTATGTATGACAATTACCCAAATTGGCCTACAGCAACATCACATACCCAAGGTATTTACTGTCGAAATGTCCGAGTGGTCTGCGTGGTCACCTTGCAGTCAATCATGTGGACCCGAAGCGGTACAACAAAGAACCTGAAAATAATCTGCAGGGTGGCAGTCTGGGAAGGGAGACCCTGCTCTTACTGCTATTGACCAAAAAGTTGTCAACTATTGGCATGTCCCCTACGTTAACAAATATACCAAAACACCATCTCAATTGAGCAATACCTACAACTTTTTCGAACCTAAGCAAATCATGTTACTTGTAAGATCAACAATATTGTGTGTACTTATACTATATCATAGCCTTACTTCATATTTCAAATAGTTTAATCGTATATAAATGGACAATAAATTTAGAATATCAAAATTAAAAAATATTTTTTATTATTATAATTATCAGTATTTGTTATCATTAGTATTAGTATTATTTGATCTATTTGTGTAAGACTTATATAATTTCATTAATAAAAATACTTAATTATAATTAATGTTCCCACCACACTCATCATTTTGCAGACTCTAGTCATAAGGTCTTTTGGCGGTTCTTCTTTTTGTTTAAGAGGAATGATTTGGAACCTCAAATCGTTCCCTTTCATCCCCCTTTGAAAGAAACCTGGGTATCGTTTTTCAAAGAATCTTCTAGGAACTTGTAGATGTTCTCCTGAAAGCAAATGTACAGATTAAAATGTTACATAAGCTAATTGTTTTTGTATGCTGCAACAATTGCTCTATGCATAACCAAAACGTAAGAGAAAGTATTCGACTTTAGAACCAGATAACGTGATTGAGATGAAAATTGCAACACCAAAGAACGGGAGTTGGAAAATAATTTTTATGAAATGGCTGAAAGGTTTCAATATATGGATTAAAATTTTGTTGTAATTTATTTCACTTTTATTGAAACAATATGGGAATTAATGGTTTAGCAGACTTTTTAGGTAATTTGTCCAAGTCCAAATACAACCTAATTAGCCGCATTAAAATTTCACGGTACCAGAGTGACATATGTTGGTGTTCAGTTATTATCGGTTATTATTTGTACAAATCACGAATAGGGGTAGCATTTAATTAAAATATATAGAATACTATGTGGAAGAGATATACAACTAAATCTAAAATATACACCATCAGTGTTATTCTACGAAATGGAGGCAAGGACATTAAAGAAGGTAGCCACAAAAATGTGTAAGCTTTTAAATTATGGATGTATAGAAAGATATTAAAAAATAGCATAGGTGGGACGAATATGGAAGCAATAAGGAGAATGGAAAAGAAAGAAAATTATTCCTACTATTGAGAAAAGAAAACTACAGTACCTTGAAGCCATCATGAGAAAAGAAAGATATCAGCTACCTCAAATAATACTACAGGGGAAAATGTAAGAGAAAAAAGCGAGGAAGAAGAGCTCCTCATTGTTAAGAAATCCCATACAGTGGTATAATTGTAAAACGAATCAATAATTTAGATCAGCCGCTTCAAGAACAACAATGATGATTGTCAATCTCCGACATTTAGACACCACCTGAAGAAGAAGATGCGATATAGGTTATTTCCGTGTAGCATAATACAGGGTTTCTATAAATGATGGTCTCACCAGGTGAGTGTTTTAAAAATGCAATTTGCCGCTTAAACAGACAGTGAATTGATTTATGCTAATGTCATCATCTGTCAGTTATTTTATCGTTCCGATGCAATTATTATCCCTTAGTTGTAATTGTGTTCTTCGTCGTTTATTGATGAGATGAGATAATCATTTATAGAAACCCTGTACAATCTCATACAAATAAAAAATAATTAATTAAGATTCAAAAATCATATGAGTAGAAGGGGGAGAACGCAACCTTGAGATAATGAGAAAAGTGAAAGGCAACTAGCCTAATTAGGCTAACAACCTCTCACCTACCTCTCACCTCATCAGGCAGTTCCCTAATTAGGCCTCTCACCTCATTAGGCTGTTGTTGTCAACAGGCTGTTGACGCAGGCATTCTATTTAATTACTTGTTTTTGTTTTTGAAGACGTCAATGGAAAATACGGCCTCTCACCTCATTAGGCTGTTGTTGTTGAAGTTGATTTCCATCATGGCGGATGTTTCGGCGGTCGATTTGAATTTCCAACATGGCGTCCCATCATGGCGTCCTAAAGTTTTTTATGTATTTAAAAAACTTGGTTGAGATTCGAACTTGCAACCATTGCATTACCGAGCCAAGGCTTTAACCACTAGGCTACGGCGACAATTGAAAGATGGAGTTTGAAGTTTGTATATAGCTGTAAAGGTTGATTAAGATGAATTAATGATGGTGTAAAATGTAGGATAAGACCTGTTGATTAAAAAGTTGAATAAGGATAAAACATTTAATAAACAAGATGAAAAAGGATAAAAAACATATATTTATCACTCTCATACATTATAAACTAGTTCACAAACAAAAATAACACTCACGTAGCGCCATTTTGTATGATTAAACATTTAATAAACAAGATGAAAAAGGATAAAAGACATATATTTATCACAAAACAAAAATAGCAATTACGTACAACCATTTTGTATGACGTATGATTTAATAAACAAGATGAAAAAGGATAAAAACATGTACATTTTTCTTTCTCATACTTTTATAAACTAGAAAACAAACACGAAAAACAATTACCTAAAGCGATTCAATATGGCTGTCAAACCAACATTTTTCTTTATTAATTACATTAACCAGGGCTTTAACAAGTACTTTTAAATTTATGGCTGATTAAAAAAAATTTTAACATACTGAGGTTCGAACCATTAACGATTGATACACAAACTTTTGTAAACAGATGACACCATTTTGACATGGTGACTTATGATTTTAAAAACATACCTGTTCAACATGTTAATTACATTAACCACGTATTTAACAACTAGTTTTTAACTTTACATTTGATTAAAAAAAAACTTTAACACTTCAGGGTTCGAACCATTAACGTTTGATACACCACCACATATTTAACAACTAGTTTTTAACTTTACATTTGATTAAAAAAAACTTTAACACTTCAGGGTTCGAACCATTAACGTTTGATACACCACCACATATTTAACAAGTAGTTTTTAAAAAAAAAAAACTAACATACCGAGGTTCGAACCATTAACGTTTGATACACCACTACGTATTTAACAACTACTTTTAAATTTACAGCTGATTAAAAAAACTTTAACATACTGAGGTTCGAACCATTAACGTTTAAACCAGCACTACGTATTTAACAAGTAGTTTTTAAAAAAAAACTTTAACATACCGAGGTTCGAACCATTAACGTTTGATACACGTATGTGTTAAGGAAAATAAAAAAAACAACAAGGAGGATAAAATTTTATTTGCATCTCTGTTACACAACACATTTACAAGTACCAATAACATATATTTTTAATTGGAAGAATAAAGAAAGCAGGAAACAAATTTTATTTCTCTCTCTGTTTCACACACAATATAAAATTATTTTACAAAAATATGAAACGTTACAACTTCAGAGTTCCATCTATGAATGGCACACCTCATCTAGCATTCGTTTACCAGTTTGAGAACCATTTTACGATGTCACCAAAAATTTTCTTTCTGCAAACGTAGAGTTATTCCTCTCCAACATCTGTAATTTGAAATAAAAATAAAAACCACAAACATTTTTAAAAAGTATTAACAAGAATCAATTTAACAACAAAATTTAATACTCAAAAAGTTGAGAACTATTCATTAAAAATACGTGAATTGAAAACAATTCATTTTTAAAAGATTAAAATTAATAATAATACTCACCTATTTCGATTTTCGATAGACATACCAATTTTAATGATATGGAAAGATCTACATTTAAAACAATATTTCAAGCTGTTTATATAGGTATACAAACCCACTAATGGATTTGTTTACGGAATATCTCTATTGTGTGAAAGTTAAAAACAACTTTTCCGTCACTCAATTAAGGCGATTGTTAAAAAAAACCAAAAATGTAATCATTCAAAATACCTAATATAATGTAACCAACAAATTTGCCCAAACTTAATACACTGCTTGACAAGATAATTAATTAAAAACTTTATTGTACAAAAATTCGTTTGATATGCAAAACTCTGTTTTAAAGGATTGCCTAACAAACAAATTTAACAAACGTATTTGATTTTAAATGAAACTACTGACCCTCTTAAAGATTAAAAATTCATCTCTCCACACAATCTGCAGAGGGTGCGATTGTCTTTCAAAATGAACCAAAATATTTACCATATGTTAGTTCGTAAATTATAAAAAACGTTATTGAAATCCCAACTCAATAATAAGTTGTAGGTTTCTATAACTTCTAAATGATTAACTGTGTCATCCATTATTTTATTTATGTAATTAAAATCTGTAATAAGTACTTCCTACAGCTTCTAATAAGATGTACAATAAAATTATTATTTCAGTTTCTTATTTATAATTTATTTAAATAATCGATGTTTTATCGACAATTCAAGTTTATTGACAACTTAACTTATATTGCGAATATTATTTAAAAACAACACCAAATAAAATATTTATTAAATCAATTTTTTTTAACATGAGATCAACATGTTGTGGAGTCTGTATTCTTTTTATACTTTTACAATGTTTGTGTTCCTGTAGTATCGTTTAATTTTCTCAACGTTTTAGTTTTATTCAGAATTTTTAAATGAAACTACTAATTCTTTTTAAAGATTAAAAATTCATCTTTTCATCTCACAAATACAGATGCAATTAAAAATAAGTTTTCGTAAGATAAAAATAAATAAAATAATTGCAAAATTGTCTTATAAGGTTAAACTATTTTAATGGATGAAAAATTCAAGGAGAATATTACATTACAAGATTTAGTTAATAAATTTCCACATTTTGTATCCCTCACAACAAAAAATTATATGGAATCTCACTCTGTAGCTCTAAACCTACAATAAATCGGGTAAACCATATAGGTGGTTAATAGATAAAATAAAAAAAAAAACAACAACTTTGAAAAAACACAAACGTTTTAAATGAATTAAATTAAACAAAATACAATATGATAAAAATTAAATTAAAGAATGCACTTTTCTACTATTAAAAATTTGTTGAAAGCAATTAAGCCATAAGGACTTTTAATGTCTCGCTGGTGAAACTGACATTACAACTTTCCCAAAATTGCATACTATTAAATTAAAAAATAAAAACCAATTATTTCTTAACTCATCTGACTTCACAAAATTACAATCTTCACCATTCAATAAATTTAATTTACTAACTTCCAAAATCATTTATGAAACTCAAGGAACATTTAGTTTCTTTAATGTATATTCTACAAACATCAAAATCTCAAATCCAAAAATTCCAAATTTATACTCTTTACCTAAAATACATAAAACCAACCATCCTATTAGACCAATAGTTAATTACAAATCTTCACCAACATACTTTAATAGTTAATTACAAATCTTCACCAACATACTTTATTTCTAAATTTCTATCCCGCGTTATATCAAAAGAAATTAATTTCAAACCATCTTATTCTATCAAAAAAAATACAATTAAATTAGTAGAAAATTTGCCTAAACCGAGAATCATTCTAAGGAAGAGTGTAAGACGTTTACAAAAAAAACATTTTATTATTACTGTAGTGGTTCTAACAAAAATCAAAAAGAAACATTACAACGATAACGCATAAGATTCTTTTGTAACATGTAGGCGAACACATAACAATGATGCTAAGTATCTCGAGATGTACACGTTTGACAAATGCAATTTATCACATTGAAATTTTTGAATTATACATTAAACATCATAGTCTTCAAACTTTATTCACAATGCAAGAGTTTATATTGAATAAAGTAAAAGATGTTAACTCACATAATCTGAACCTTGAATGATTCTGTTAAATAGAAAATTAAAATAAAGTGTAATTTTTATTTTTGTTTATACATTTTAAAATTTTTTATAAAATAATTCATTTTTTCTATTTTGACGACGAACCCCTTTCCCCGGCTGCGGTATATGATGGATTATCGTCATCATCCCAACATTCAAAAACCTGTGAAAGGTCACCACGGTAGAAGGCGATAGAAGGAATGGGAGCCGATTTTACTTTTTCATATTGCTCCCATTGTTTTAGTTTTTCTTGCATTTTTTCATTTCGATCTCTCTCGGCCTCTACAGGATGACACTTCCACATATGCAATGACAATCGATGCCGCAGCATTACGTGACAAGGATCTACCCTGCACTGCACCATATCTGTAATTTAAGATAACAGAATTAATACTAACCAGTTAGTTAAATTTTTCAATTACCTTTTGGTATCTCGTTTTTTGTACCCGTTCATGTTTTACTGTCTGATGGTAGATATGAATAATAATCTTGCTAGCTTGGTAGATATGAATAATAATCTTGCTAACTTATGTCAAATATATATAATTAGCTTCTCTTTTTCTAACCCACACCTTTTAAAATTTTAATTCCTAATGAGGTGAGAGGACGTATTTTTTTAAAAATGGTGTTAAATAACTTCCCTAATGAGGAAAATGTTCCTTTTTCATATTTCTTAATTAATGCTTTACAATATTTTTCTGAGTAATCTCCTAAACCGCTTGTCTTGACTTGTTTATGATAATTGTAGTGTTTAACGCTTAGTCATTAAGATGTTATAAGCAAACATGTATTTTGAATGTGGAAATAGTAAAAAAAACTTTATTTTAAAAATATTCATAATCACATCTGTTATAACGTTTAAATAAAAACCTGATTCATAGTTCTAGAGAATCAAATAAACCAGATAATCATAAAAAAATCTTTAACGAATGAGATGCTTTTTCTAATAATTTAATTTAGATTAAAAAGATTTATTTAGTTAAATATACTCATAAATCGTTTATTCGTTTGCTAGAAAAATAGTTACAATAATGAATCGTATTCAAACGTATTTAATTTAATTTTTAAATGAAACTACTAATTCTATGAAACAACTGGACAATGTTTAACTTCATCATTACGTTTTTAATTATACAATTTGCATATATTTAAATCTATTAAGAAGTTGGCGGAATCTAAAGTGTTAGGTGAAGTTGGTGGAATCTAAAGTGTTAGGTAATAAGTAATTTATTTTATTTTAAAAAACCAGAACTTAAATGAAAATGGCACTTAATAAGAAAACAAACAAACGTATGTGTTAGTTCAATTTTTTATTGAATTAAATTTCATTTTTGTATTAATTTCTTCAACACTGAAGCATCTTCTTTTGAAACTATTAAGAAATTTGAAAAAATGTTAATCTTTTTATACGCATTAGAAAAATTTGAATGTAACTACTTGAGTAGGTTTTAAACGTCTTTTCTATAAAAATTTGAAGCCCTAATAAATTATTGATCAGTTAGTTTTTTCACTACATCTTAATTGATTTTAATTACCTACTTGCAATGGAGTGAACCGTTCTAGAAATAAAATGCAAAGTTTATTTTGAACATTAAATAAAATTTAAAAAATTAAATAGTTGTCATGTATACTCAATGTATTACCAAACATCCGGTATGATGGAAATATTTGAAATCAAAAATAGGTAATTAATAATTTTGTAAACTATTAAGATGTGAAATTGATTTTTGTGTAATCATTGTGTATAAGTTTGTACAAAAATTAAAATTGTTTAAACTAATAAGACTGTTTTTGCATAAATACACTTGAATAGTTTTTACCTAAGATCTTTTTCGATAACAGGTATATAATCATTGGTTGATTTCTTCAACACTGCAGCATCTTCGTTTTGACGAATAAAAACTAAGTAAATTTGAAACAACGTATTGGAAAAATTTAAACGTAACTACTTGAGTAGGTTTAAACGTCGTTTCTAATTAAAAAAAAAAACCAACTCTTTATCGATACTATATTTTTGTTAAATCATTACGGTTTTTCTGTCAGTTAAAACATAATTAATGTATGATATGCTCGTACGTATGCGGATTTTGTAAAATCAGGAAATGAAGAAGTTGGTGTACATTTTCCTAAGACGTTTTAAATAATTGAAATTTGTAATACAAACAGTTTAAGTATCAGATATGGAATGTTTTTTTATTTATTACTCATTATTTATCACATTTTGAGTAAAAATAGTCTGAATTTTAGTTTTAAATATTTAAAGAATCTGTGATCAGTTGTTTCATAAAATTACTAGTTTCATTTAAAAACATTTTATTCAAATTTGTTATACAGACTCAGTGAAGTTCGAATTTCTTCCAAGATTTTAAAACAAAAAAAAATTAAAAATTGTAATTTGATGTGATTGTATATTCACTGTATTAGTTTTTTTCACTACATCTTAATTGATTTTAATTACCTACTTGCAATGGAGTGAACCGTTCTAGAAATAAAATGTAAAGTTTATTTTGAACATTAAAATAAAATTTAAAAATTAAATAGTTGTCATGTATACTCAATGTATTACCAAACATCCGGTATGATGGAAATATTTGAAATCAAAAATAGGTAATTAATAATTTTGTAAACTATTAAGATGTGAAATTGATTTTTGTGTAATCATTGTGTATAAGTTTGTACAAAAATTAAAATTGTTTAAACTAATAAGACTGTTTTTGCATAAATACACTTGAATAGTTTTTACCTAAGATCTTTTTCGATAACAGGTATATTTGCAAAAATATAATTTTAAAACATGTAGAAAGTTGTTTGTCGAATTTTAAATAGAGGATTTCAAATAAAATCATTCGTTATAACATTAAAAAATAAAAAAAATTGTTAATTATAAACGTTGCAATGAAAATAAAGAAATCATTCGTTAACATTGAAATGAAATTGGTTAAATAAATAAAAACGCAAAACAATTATAAACTTTTAATGAAATTAAATAAAACGTCAAGATAGTGGTAAAAAATAATTTTTAAAGTTGTTTCTTAGATTGGTTAGATTGGTTAGTTATTGCCACACGCAATAAAATATTATACCTTGCAACTCGTAATCATTAACAACAACTTAAAAAATTATTTTTACCACTATCTTGACGTTTTATTTAATTTCATTAAAAGTTTATAATTGTTTTGCGTTTTTATTTATTTAACCAATTTCATTTCAATGTTAACGAATGATTTCTTTATTTTCATTGCAACGTTTATAATTAACAATTTTTTTTTTTTTTAATGTTATAACGAATGATTTTATTTGAAATCCTCTATTTTAAAATTCGACAAACAACTTTCTACATGTTTTAAAATTATATTTTTGCAAATATACCTGTTATCGAAAAAGATCTTAGGTAAAAACTATTCAAGTGTATTTATGCAAAAACAGTCTTATTAGTTTAAACAATTTTAATTTTTGTACAAACTTATACACAATGATTACACAAAAATCAATTTCACATCTTAATAGTTTACAAAATTATTAATTACCTATTTTTGATTTCAAATATTTCCATCATACCGGATGTTTGGTAATACATTGAGTATACATGACAACTATTTAATTTTTTAAATTTTATTTAATGTTCAAAATAAACTTTGCATTTTATTTCTAGAACGGTTCACTCCATTGCAAGTAGGTAATTAAAATCAATTAAGATGTAGTGAAAAAACTAACTGATCAATAATTTATTAGGGCTTCAAATTTTTATAGAAAAGACGTTTAAACCTACTCAAGTAGTTACATTCAAATTTTTCTAATGCGTATAAAAAGATTAACATTTTTTCAAATTTCTTAATAGTTTCAAAAGAAGATGCTTCAGTGTTGAAGAAATTAATACAAAAATGAAATTTAATTCAATAAAAATTGAACTAACACATACGTTTGTTTGTTTTCTTATTAAGTGCCATTTTCATTTAAGTTCTGGTTTTTTAAAATAAAATAAATTACTTATTACCTAACACTTTAGATTCCCCAACCAACTTCTTAATAGATTTAAATATATGCAAATTGTATAATTAAAAACGTAATGATGAAGTTAAACATTGTCCAGTTGTTTCATAGAATTAGTAGTTTCATTTAAAAATTAAATTAAATACGTTTGAATACGATTCATTATTGTAACTATTTTTCTAGCAAACGAATAAACGATTTATGAGTATATTTAACTAAATAAATCTTTTTAATCTAAATTAAATTATTAGAAAAAGCATCTCATTCGTTAAAGATTTTTTATGATTATCTGGTTTATTTGATTCTCTAGAACTATGAATCAGGTTTTTATTTAAACGTTATAACAGATGTGATTATGAATATTTTTTAAAATAAAGTTTTTTTTTACTATTTCCACATTCAAAATACATGTTTGCTTATAACATCTTAATGACTAAGCGTTAAACACTACAATTATCATAAACAAGTCAAGACAAGCGGTTATTTTTAGGAGATTACTCAGAAAAAATATTGTAAAGCATTAATTAAGAAATATGAAAAAGGAACATTTTCCTCATTAGGGAAGTTATTTAACACCATTTTTAAAAATACGTCCTCTCACCTCATTAGGAATTAAAAATTTTAAAAGGTGTGGGTTAGAAAAAGAGAAGCTAATTATATATATTTGACATAAGTTAGCAAGATTATTATTCATATCTACCAAGCTAGCAAGATTATTATTCATATCTACCATCAGACAGTAAAACATGAACGGGTACAAAACGAGATACCAAAAGGTAATTGAAAAATTTAACTAACTGGTTAGTATTAATTCTGTTATCTTAAATTACAGATATGGTGCAGTGCAGGGTAGATCCTTGTCACGTAATGCTGCGGCATCGATTGTCATTGCATATGTGGAAGTGTCATCCTGTAGAGGCCGAGAGAGATCGAAATGAAAAATGCAAGAAAAACTAAAACAATGGGAGCAATATGAAAAAGTAAAATCGGCTCCCATTCCTTCTATCGCCTTCTACCGTGGTGACCTTTCACAGGTTTTTGAATGTTGGGATGATGACGATAATCCATCATATACCGCAGCCGGGGAAAGGGGTTCGTCGTCAAAATAGAAAAAATGAATTATTTTATAAAAATTTTAAAATGTATAAACAAAAATAAAAATTACACTTTATTTTAATTTTCTATTTAACAGAATCATTCAAGGTTCAGATTATGTGAGTTAACATCTTTTACTTTATTCAATATAAACTCTTGCATTGTGAATAAAGTTTGAAGACTATGATGTTTAATGTATAATTCAAAAATTTCAATGTGATAAATTGCATTTGTCAAACGTGTACATCTCGAGATACTTAGCATCATTGTTATGTGTTCGCCTACATGTTACAAAAGAATCTTATGCGTTATCGTTGTAATGTTTCTTTTTGATTTTTGTTAGAACCACTACAGTAATAATAAAATGTTTTTTTTGTAAACGTCTTACACTCTTCCTTAGAATGATTCTCGGTTTAGGCAAATTTTCTACTAATTTAATTGTATTTTTTTTGATAGAATAAGATGGTTTGAAATTAATTTCTTTTGATATAACGCGGGATAGAAATTTAGAAATAAAGTATGTTGGTGAAGATTTGTAATTAACTATTAAAGTATGTTGGTGAAGATTTGTAATTAACTATTGGTCTAATAGGATGGTTGGTTTTATGTATTTTAGGTAAAGAGTATAAATTTGGAATTTTTGGATTTGAGATTTTGATGTTTGTAGAATATACATTAAAGAAACTAAATGTTCCTTGAGTTTCATAAATGATTTTGGAAGTTAGTAAATTAAATTTATTGAATGGTGAAGATTGTAATTTTGTGAAGTCAGATGAGTTAAGAAATAATTGGTTTTTATTTTTTAATTTAATAGTATGCAATTTTGGGAAAGTTGTAATGTCAGTTTCACCAGCGAGACATTAAAAGTCCTTATGGCTTAATTGCTTTCAACAAATTTTTAATAGTAGAAAAGTGCATTCTTTAATTTAATTTTTATCATATTGTATTTTGTTTAATTTAATTCATTTAAAACGTTTGTGTTTTTTCAAAGTTTTTGTTTTTTTTATTTTATCTATTAACCACCTATATGGTTTACCCGATTTACTGTAGGTTTAGAGCTACAGAGTGAGATTCCATATAATTTTTTATTGTGAGGGATACAAAATGTGGAAATTTATTAACTAAATCTTGTAATGTAATATTCTCCTTGAATTTTTCATCCATTAAAATAGTTTAACCTTATAAGACAATTTTGCAATTATTTTATTTATTTTTATCTTACGAAAACTTATTTTTAATTGCATCTGTATTTGTGAGATGAAAAGATGAATTTTTTAATCTTTAAAAAGAATTAGTAGTTTCATTTAAAAATTCTGAATAAAACTAAAACGTTGAGAAAATTAAACGATACTACAGGAACACAAACATTGTAAAAGTATAAAAGAATACAGACTCCACAACATGTTGATCTCATGTTAAAAAAATTGATTTAATAAATATTTTATTTGGTGTTGTTTTTAAATAATATTCGCAATATAAGTTAAGTTGTCAATAAACTTGAATTGTCGATAAAACATCGATTATTTAAATAAATTATAAATAAGAAACTGAAATAATAATTTTATTGTACATCTTATTAGAAGCTGTAGGAAGTACTTATTACAGATTTTAATTACATAAATAAAATAATGGATGACACAGTTAATCATTTAGAAGTTATAGAAACCTACAACTTATTATTGAGTTGGGATTTCAATAACGTTTTTTATAATTTACGAACTAACATATGGTAAATATTTTGGTTCATTTTGAAAGACAATCGCACCCTCTGCAGATTGTGTGGAGAGATGAATTTTTAATCTTTAAGAGGGTCAGTAGTTTCATTTAAAATCAAATACGTTTGTTAAATTTGTTTGTTAGGCAATCCTTTAAAACAGAGTTTTGCATATCAAACGAATTTTTGTACAATAAAGTTTTTAATTAATTATCTTGTCAAGCAGTGTATTAAGTTTGGGCAAATGCGTTGGTTACATTATATTAGGTATTTTGAATGATTACATTTTTGGTTTTTTTTAACAATCGCCTTAATTGAGTGACGGAAAAGTTGTTTTTAACTTTCACACAATAGAGATATTCCGTAAACAAATCCATTAGTGGGTTTGTATACCTATATAAACAGCTTGAAATATTGTTTTAAATGTAGATCTTTCCATATCATTAAAATTGGTATGTCTATCGAAAATCGAAATAGGTGAGTATTATTATTAATTTTAATCTTTTAAAAATGAATTGTTTTCAATTCACGTATTTTTAATGAATAGTTCTCAACTTTTTGAGTATTAAATTTTGTTGTTAAATTGATTCTTGTTAATACTTTTTAAAATGTTTGTGGTTTTTATTTTTTTATTTCAAATTACAGATGTTGGAGAGGAATAACTCTACGTTTGCAGAAAGAAAATTTTTGGTGACATCGTAAAATGGTTCTCAAACTGGTAAACGAATGCTAGATGAGGTGTGCCATTCATAGATGGAACTCTGAAGTTGTAATGTTTCATATTTTTGTAAAATAATTTTATATTGTGTGTGAAACAGAGAGAGAAATAAAATTTGTTTCCTGCTTTCTTTATTCTTCCAATTAAAAATATATGTTATTGGTACTTGTAAATGTGTTGTGTAACAGAGATGCAAATAAAATTTTATCCTCCTTGTTGTTTTTTTTATTTTCCTTAACACATACGTGTATCAAACGTTAATGGTTCGAACCTCGGTATGTTAAAGTTTTTTTTAAAAACTACTTGTTAAATACGTAGTGCTGGTTTAAACGTTAATGGTTCGAACCTCAGTATGTTAAAGTTTTTTAATCAGCTGTAAATTTAAAAGTAGTTGTTAAATACGTAGTGGTGTATCAAACGTTAATGGTTCGAACCTCGGTATGTTAGTTTTTTAAAAACTACTTGTTAAATATGTGGTGGTGTATCAAACGTTAATGGTTCGAACCCTGAAGTGTTAAAGTTTTTTTAATCAAATGTAAAGTTAAAAACTAGTTGTTAAATATGTGGTGGTGTATCAAACGTTAATGGTTCGAACCTCGGTATGTTAAAGTTTTTTTTAATCAAATGTAAATTAAAAACTAGTTGTTAAAGCCGTGGTTAATGTAATTAACATGTTGAACAGGTATGTTTTTAAAATCATAAGTCACCATGTCAAAATGGTGTCATCTGTTTACAAAAGTTTGTGTATCAATCGTTAATGGTTCGAACCTCAGTATGTTAAAATTTTTTTAATCAGCCATAAATTTAAAAGTACTTGTTAAAGCCCTGGTTAATGTAATTAATAAAGAAAAATGTTGGTTTGACAGCCATATTGAATCGCTTTAGGTAATTGTTTTTCGTGTTTGTTTTCTAGTTTATAAAAGTATGAGAAAGAAAAATGTACATGTTTTTATCCTTTTTCATCTTGTTTATTAAATCATACGTCATACAAAATGGCTGTACGTAATTGCTATTTTTGTTTGTGAACTAGTTTATAATGAATAGAGTGATAAATATATGTTTTTTATCCTTTTTCATCTTGTTTATTAAATGTTTAATCATACAAAATGGCGCTACGTGAGTGTTATTTTTGTTTGTGAATTAGTTTATAATGAATGAGAGTGATAAATATATGTTTTTTATCCTTTTTCATCTTGTTTATTAAATGTTTTATCCTTATTCAACTTTTTAATCAACAGGTCTTATCCTACATTTTACACCATCATTAATTCATCTTAATCAACCTTTACAGCTATATACAAACTTCAAACTCCATCTTTCAATTGTCGCCGTAGCCTAGTGGTTAAAGCCTTGGCTCGGTAATGCAATGGTTGCAAGTTCGAATCTCAACCAAGTTTTTTAAATACATAAAAAAACTTTAGGACGCCATGATGGGACGCCATGTTGGAAATTCAAATCGACCGCCGAAACATCCGCCATGATGGAAATCAACTTCAACAACAACAGCCTAATGAGGTGAGAGGCCGTATTTTCCATTGACGTCTTCAAAAACAAAAACAAGTAATTAAATAGAATGCCTGCGTCAACAGCCTGTTGACAACAACAGCCTAATGAGGTGAGAGGCCTAATTAGGGAACTGCCTGATGAGGTGAGAGGTAGGTGAGAGGTTGTTAGCCTAATTAGGCTAGCTGCCGTTCACTTTTTCCTCATTATCTCAAGGTTGCGTTTCTGAAAGATTTTTGATTTTTTAGATAATTAAATGCGCTCCCCTTCTATTAGAAAGGAAAGTATGTATCGTGTAAACGTTACAAGTGATAAAAAACAGTATGTATTTGCAATGCTTGCAATCAAGGACATTGATTTGATAGTTATCATTTGTGTAGAAGGCATTGAAAGTGGGAGTACTCTAAAAGAAATATCGTATGGTAGGAGGTTTTTTAACGAAAAAGAATTTCTATTACGATAGACGACAAAATCAAATAAATAATTGGTTTTTAATTTAAAAATTATTCATCTGTAGACAATGTAACAGTGTACTAGTAATTGGTATATGAGAGTGATATTTGGGTTTAGAATATATGAGTATAAGGAGCGGAAAAACGAATGTTAATGAAGCGGAGGCATTAGAGCGCAATCAAAATATAATAGAGGCTGCGATTGCCGAATATACCTGCCTATGTCACAATGTGTGGTAATGGATATGTTTTCTGCTAAACATACCAAAGTAATGCAATCAGAATTCAAGATTACACAATTGGGCCTGACATGAGAACCCGCGACAATTTCACTTGTTTTTTGCTGTACGTTTCCTAATGTACTAATGTCCCGGAGAAACTGATAAATCAAGATCCACAAACCCGCTTTTGAAAAAATTATGTCCAGAGACAAGTTTCTTTTTGATTTTAAAGCAATACTGCATTTTACAGACAATTCAAACAAAGATAGTGATTGTAGTTTAGAACATATTAGTATATATATACTGAAAATCATTATAAAATGGAACGAATAGGTAATAATGTAATCAAATAAATAAATTTTCAAACACTTATCTAAACTTAACATTTATCACTGCAGATGACGCATAACCAATAATATATATAGTAACTGTGATAATAATATGGAACGTCAATTGTACTTTTCCAAAGTGAAGCAAATTGAGATCGCGCAAGTTATTATGAAGACTGCGCACAAAGGCCTTTTGATCCCGCCAAATTTAAATTCAGCAAACAGATCAAATAATATTTATTCTGCGCAGCTGCCAGCCCCGACTGGCGTCTCGTCCGTCAATCTTCTGGGCTCACCACAAAAAAGACCTACTATCTCTACTCTGGAATGATATACACACTATTTTATCTTCGAGCGGGACAATAATGAGTTGAATCTTTGTATCTAAAGTGCTTTTTGCTTTACGCCATGCGTTGCATTTCTGTTTTAACAATGACAGTTGGGAAATGGGAATGTCGATGCACATGAACATTGTCCGGCTCGGGTGCTAAACACTCTAGGGGTAGCCGTTACGAATTAGTTAATAATTTCTGGTGTAAAAGTATTAAAGCTCCTGTAACAATTAACAGGACGAGGGTCTCCTGATTTTGGGTTTCTTAGGACGTTGAGGAACGAGAGTTGACAGTACGATACACCATGCTCTTCATAGCCAATGGCTATTAAGAACATGGTGTATCATTGATTTGTGCCCTATTTGTTCCTCAACTCCTATAAGAAGGCAAAGAAATTATTGGGAATCTCGTACACAGTTAATACCCTATGTTATTTTCGCTTTTGAGTCATTTTTATTAGATATTTCAAATATTAAATAATTTTAATAAATACCAGATAAACAAATCGTGATTTTAAATTGTATAAATGCTTTCACATGAGCGTATATTTTGACTTGGTCGCGTCGACTATGAATATTTGAACTCCTAGTACGACTAGGAAAAAACAGTCAATTCAACGATTTTTATAGAGATACACAAATTTAATGATTTTCGACCGCTTGTATTTTTTTCGTATCGTGTAATGAAAGTTACAGTTTTTTACACGATAAATCTTGATAAAAAGTGGATACTTTTTTCACGATTAAAAACAATACAAAACTGCTGGACATTATTTTCGAGTTCAGAAAACAGCTGCCAGGTGGCGCATTCTGCATAGGCTAATCAGAAAACATAATATGCACATTGAATTATATTTCAAATAAAGCCATTATGATTATTCAAATACTACAATTTATATATTTTGTTTGAGATATTTTGCTCTCGTTCATGAAATAAAGTGGTGGGGAAAACTCAACTATTATTTTTTAGTTATGATGAAATAAATGGTAGAATAATTCGATATCTTTGATGAAATAAGTGGTGATAAAAGGTAAAAGTGGTGTAAAAGCACGCACATACAATATGATTATGAAAAGAAATTGAATTAAAACTTTGAGGAAAGAAAAGAGGGAAGGTAGAAGAATTAAAAGTTTATATAGAATAAACAAAGTAGTAAATGACACAACCTATGAATTAAAAAAATATTGAATAGGGACAAAATAAGAGGTAAATTCCATGTAAATTTGGTATATCCTTTTATTAATAATGATGAATAGAATTTTAGAAAATTTGTTTAAGTTGCAAAAACATTTATCTGTGTATATACTGTATATCTAATATTTGAATAAAGCAGAAGGTGCAAATTTGAAAAAATTGGAATTTTTTGAACATTTTGATTGATATTTGAAAATTGCCTGTGCCCATATGGCACAAAAATTGAACCAACAGTAGAACATCAGGAGTAAATCTATATGTCCAGCCAACTGCTCCAGAATTGCTGCAGTTAATCATCTACTACAAAGACTACTTTAAAAATGACATATTGCAGTGATTGCATGAAGTCATATTTTTAATGTATAGATGTAAAAATATATACAGAGTCACTGGTAATTGAATACATCCCTTGGAGATCTGATAGAACAAGAGGTAAAAGTAAATTTAACACCTAATATGAATTACACAAAACTCAATGGATTTTGAGATATTTGATTCTTTCAATTTTTCTTAAAAAGTTGATGTTAATATGTTAAAATGGAATTTTCTAAAACTTCACGCTGGTCAACTGGGAAATTTTTGATGGAATACTTGCCCAACACTATGGTCTTCCGTATGGAATAAAAAATATCCCTTGAGCATTTCCATCATGTGATAATTTCAAAGAAAAACTTGTACAAAAGAAGTTTTTCAAAATCAGATGTGATAATTCTTGAAGTTTTTTCAAATATTCTCAACGTCTGCTTGCGTACAAATTGTATGTAAGACTGTCCTTGTTGCAAAAGTTATCGAACAAGCTGCGAATCTTACAATAACACCCTTAAGAGTTAAAAAAAGTAGTAAAAATGAAGCAGTCGACGGAATTTATTTAACTGCTTTCCACCATTAGACCTTATACGTTTCCATGTGAAGTGGGCGGATAAACAACTGAAGGTAGAATATGACGTTTCACTCGTATAACTTTTTGACAGTCTTAAGTTCATATTTGAAGATTCTTCGTTATAACTTGTTGTATTAAGCTGCAGATTTCGCTGTTATTGTTGTTTAACTGAAATAGCCAAGCTTATAGCAATGCAGAATACGCCGACATCTTATTTGCATACGGATATTGCGGATGGGAATGCTGAAAAGCTCGTCGGGAAGCCATGAACGTCGCTTTCTCAAATTGTCGCACACCGAATGTTCTTGTATTTAGTACGACATATCGAAATGTCGCAGAAAATGGTTCACGTATCTTCGAAACGTCGGCGACACCGGTTCTCTCGCGTATATTAACCACATGATGAGCAATAAATATTAATCCATTTTGAGGATAACTCTATGGCACTTCAACTTTTAAAGTGGCACGGCAAACTGGTGCGTCACAATGGAAAGTCTAGTCTACGATACGCGGAGTTGGATGCCATCCTTACCATTATACCCTGTCCAGGTAGCTTAGATGAAAGTGATCCTGGAAGGAGATTAGAATTCTACCGCTTTATGTTAAATTCAGATGCAGAGGATGAAACTTCGTAACCAACATTTTATAGACATTGAATTCAAATTTAATTGTGAGGGCATAACTAATCCACATTATAATAAGGGAAACTAGATTCCAAAGGAAGTTTTCTGTAAAAAGTGGTATGCATGGGAGTTGCTGGCCGCTATTTAATAGGGCCTTACTTTTTACCTCAACATTTAAAGGGATAGATCTATGAAGATTTTTAGAAAAATCACCTACAGGAGCTTCTAGAAGATGTTCCTTTATCCGCCAGAGCGAATGATTTTTCTTAAGCACGACGGTATGTCTCAGCGAATTATAGCCTGACGGTACGGAATTTGCTGAATTAACTTTTCCTAACCGTTGATTGAAGAGCAGGCCCAATAGTTTGACCAAAGCGAAGTCCAGTTATTTAACTCCTCTGGATTACTTGTATGGGGTCGTATGAAAGATATAAGTATACGCAACCCCAGTCAATACAAGGCTTGACCCAGACAAAAGTATAGTCGAAGCCGCCGCATAAATACGGAATACATTGAATACCAGAGTGGCAAAACAGAAATAAGGAAGACGCTGCCGTGCGCGTGATACGTAATTAGGGGCTCCCATTTTGAACAAGAATTTATAAAAAATTGAGTACTAATGTAATTATTGTTAATTTAATTTACAACTGACTTCTTTAAATATAAGGTATAATTGTGGATAGAAGTTAAATAAATTCCGTCGACTGCTTCATTTTTAATATTTTTTTGAACTCGTTAAGGAATTGTTATAAGATTTGCAGCTTGTTCGATAGCTATTGCAACAAGGAAGATTTAATACATTTTGTACGCAAGAAGCGTTGAGAATTATTTGAAAAACCTCAAAGAATTATAACATCTGATTTTGAAAATTATTATTTGTACAAGTTTTTCTTTAAAATTATCGCTATGATGGAAATGCTAAGGGATATTTTTATTCCATACGGAAGACCATGTAGTAAGTTGGCAAGGGATTCCATCAAAAGAGTTCCATTGAAGTTGGCGTAAATTTTTTGAAAATTACATTTTAAAATTTACTCCTCAATTCTTGTTCTATCAGACTTCCAAAAGGAATGTATCCAATTATCAGGTAACCTAGTATAATGTTTAGCACTAAGTTATAAAAGGTTTTATGTTAAAGAGAATATAATCGATTTGGGTGCGTACGTGATAAAGTTAAGGAAGTATGGAGGAGAGGGTTTTGGAGCAGTGAAGGGTGGTGGTGTAGTTTTTGAACGTGCACAAACAATTAATATAAAAAGTTTCTTTGTAAATAATTAAAAAGTACGTTATATTTATGAAATTTAATTAACTCAATTACCAGAAACCGAGCCGGAAACGGTTACCAAAAATAATGCCCGCGAACTTGTTAAGCCTGTGCAGTTGTAGAAAATTAAAATAAATAACAAAGTTTTTGATGAAGAACAATTATATACAGTTTAATCAGGAATAAGTAAATCGGAGAACAAATAACTAAAAAAGAAGGGAAACGATCCAAGGTCAAGAGGTCACTAGTCGAAAAACACGTCGAAGGTCGCATGTAGCACGTCAAGTATAAAAATGCACAAGGTCTAATTTTAGAACATTTTTCAATTTGTATACAAAAGAAATTAAATTTCTTGCAGCGGAATATTATTAGTTGCTGTAAAATGTCGTGTGCATGTAACGTTATATGGCATTGCTATTCATATTTGTAAAAAATGTACGTTCGATTATACTTATTTTTCTAGAAATTAAAATTTTATTAAAACATAAATTACGTTTATTATAAATCCAATACTTCTGGGATATTGTAAATTACAGAATGATACTTAAAAGAGCCTCATGGTCATGTACAATATAAATTTATTTTATTCAATACATAATGCAATCACCGCAATATGTCAAAAAGGTCAAGAATAAAGATAAATATAATTAAGGTTATATAAACTCTGTGGACAATCGACCTTTGTAAAAGGAATTATTGGTTTATATTTTAAAATAAGAAAGTTGATAGCAGTTGTTTGACAAACTCAGTATAAAGATAAGTCTAAAATATTTTAGATAGAATGAAAATGATCAATTATGGCCGCGACCGATTTTAAAGTTTTTTGATTTATCTGCAAGTTAAAAACATTTAATGCCCCTCTACAAAGATCACCCTGTGTAGTTTAGTAGTGCTTTAACAACGTCTTAAAATGCTTTATTCAAACGATTGTTTCTTAGTTTTACAGTTTAAAATTTTCACGTTTCTAGGTTCATATTCGATGCGAAAATCGACCTTTTTCAAATTCGTAATACATTAATACGGCTCGACATATTTTCGTTCCGCAAAAGTTACGAGTTTACAAAGATGTGTTATTTATTTTTCGATTTTTTTGTACGAGGGCATCTTCAAGATTTAATAAAAATGTTAAAATAGTCAACAAAATTTCAAACAAATTGAGTGGTAATTTGAAAACAACTCGCTTATTTTCGACCGATTTTCAAAATTCGACAAGTATCCTACGAGGATAAAAATAAACATTTTCGGGCGTTTCAGCTTTGTTTTACCTCGCTTGTTTTCAAAAGTTATAAGCGAAAACTTTTTCGAAAAAATTTAACTCAAAAACTAAATGGGCCATAACTCCTAAATTACTAATCGATAAAGAAAAAGTTTATTTAAAAAAACGTTTGTTTTGTGCCCTCTGTCGCATGTGTGTAATAAAATTTTCTTTTTAAAAATTTTTTCAAGCAATTTTACATTGTCAATACGAAATACTGTAATTTTTAGCATTTTTATAACTCATGAACCGTAGTTATGTAAAAACATGAATAACAAAACATAAGTATCTTGTAATATTTGCAAATTTTCGTAATGGTTTAGCTGTAGAAGGTTGAATATTCACTGAGGTGATATACAAAATATAAGTTACACTAAGCATACCAGTATTGTCAGTGCGGCGTGCATGTTGTATTGGTAGATAGGATAAAGCACTAGGTGGGAACAGTGTTACTTTGTTCGTAGGCTCTAGGAGCCTGGGGGCCAGGAAGTTTCTTATAGTATCATTAAAGAACACAACTAGCAATTGGGCTATGCTGGAAAACCTTTAAAAAGACGGTATTCTATGGCTAATGAAGTTACACTGTTAATAAGATCAGTACATCTCAAGTACATCTTTAAGCCCCTACTTAAAACAATCAAATAGATTTCTGTACTAAACAACATAAGACTCTCAATCCACATAAGGCTCTCCAGGCACCATTGACTTCTAGTTAGTAGGCAAATAAAGAACCTCCACAGCGACTACACCACCACTTGCAAAAAGAAAGCATGTTAATAATAAAAAAATATCAGTTATGCAAAACGGCAAAGCACCAATATAAACAACAATGAAAACTATATCTCCATGTAAACATTGCTCCTGAAGATAAATGTGTATGATAATAAAACCTCATTAGTTTTATCTACTTATGACAAAATAATCACTTACTATTTTTTCTGATTTAGAATCACTTCCACTTTATAGACACACGAACTTCATACCTCTTGCAATCCACTTTAATATTTCAAGGTTGAAATTCACTTCTAAGTCATTTTTACTTATTTGAGAATTAATCATTAACAACTTTTCACCCTTTAAAGCACTAAATTGTTTTATTAGCTTTGTTCTTCCTCTGTTTTAAATCCTCCTGATGATATTCAGACCCAGTCATCAATCTGTACACAGGCCTCTGCGTTTTATTATCAATGTCCAAAATTTTCACAAGCTACGTTCCTTCGCTTTGGATATATGTTGTGCTTCTGCAAATGTCGTTGTGCTGATGTTGTCGCCTGGAAGAAATTAAAGTTATTTTAGGTCCTGGTTGTGTCTTCGGCTTTTAAGGCTGCTCTCAGTCTGTAGTTTTTTGAAGCGGTTCTGGGTGGCTTGCAAGAAAACATTCTGAATTGCAAATTACCAATAACCTTGATAAAATACGAACAATTGCGTCCGCACATATTTCGAACATTGTTTTAACGAGAGAAAACATTTTAGTAGTTTTAATACATAATAACCTTTTTAAAAACGCTTATAAATTATTAAAAGTCAATTGTTAGGTTATTTTTTTGGATCAAAATAGTTCCAATGTCACATAATAATAGAAACCTCTCAAATTTTACTTCTTAAAAAGGAGCAGTTCCCAAAATTTTTTTGTAAAATAAAAATTATGTATATAATTAACAATATTTAAGGTAGATTTGGAAGATATTAACAGAGTATTAAGTAATTAAAAAGTCATATTAAAAGTTTTGGTGATTATAAAATGTTGCATAAGAAAACATGGTATTCTGTTTTCATACTTGAATTAATATGTGCATTGGAACTAAAATTCACATTTAATTAACATTTGTAAAAACATTCTAACAATGATTTATTTAAGAAAATGTATAAGAATTAACAATATAATGCAACTTTTGAAGTGTGAGAAAGAGCAGGCATTTTTCACATCCAGTAATGTATGTAGGTACGTTGGTGAAATCTAACCTTCACATTCAATTTTTTTATCACTTTTAGTGCAATTTATTTAAAAATGAATACAGCACAGAAGATTCGAACAAGTGTGTAAGTAACATACTTGACATAACGATTGAACGTATAAGAAACTTCACCATAATTGCCCATGTTGTTCATGGAAGAGTACATTAGCCGATAGGTTGCTTGAAACCACAGGTGAAAATCAAAACAAATAGTGAAAACAATCAAGTCTTAGATAAATTACAAGTAGAAAGAGAAAGAGGAATTACTGTGAAAGCACAAAGTGCATCTCTGTTATATAATTATGAAGGATCTCGATTACTTGTTGAACTTCATGGATACCCTGGTCATGTGTACATTTTTCGAATGAAGCATGTAACTGAAGGTAGCTGAATTATGTGTATGATTGAATATTGGCAGGTTTCTCGGTCATTGTCGGCATGCTCAAGGTGTTATTTTATTAGTGTGATGCAAATCATGGTGTTCAAGCTTCAAACTGTCGCTAATTTTTATCTTGCCTTTGGCAAAGATTTAATTATAATTCCAGTGTTAAATAAAATTGATTTGAAAATGCAGATCCTGAGAAGGTTGCATCAGCTGGTTACAGAATCTGTTCGACATTGAGTTCTCCACAGTACTGTAAGGTTGAGTAAGAAAGTTTTTTCTTGTTTTAATTTATTATAACAGTTTCTATAATGACTTTGTTCAACATTTAGGTAAATGTTTTTATTTGTATTCTACTACTACTATTATATATGTATGTATGCATTGTATTTTTGAAAGCTCCTACCGGTCTCTGTATTTATAGAATGGTTTTGCAATGCTAAATTGGCAATGTTTCTGCAGGTGTGTAGAAGGGTCATTCAATATCAACTCGACAAGGGTGTTCCATATGACCATCTCAGAAAATTACCTCAATTGGGTACAGTTGTAGATATGTATTACGCACGATACTTTCCTAAAATTGAAACCTTAAAAGTGATTAGTTTTCAAAATAAAACTTTTTTTGTATTTATCAAAATTTAGGTTGCACATGCATTTTTTGACATTTCTGCAAATAACTTTTAAAGTTTTAGAGATAATCAAATCAAATTTGTTATTAAAACATTAGTTTTGGTAACTAGGAATTCTATAGGAATTGAAACGAGCAAATTAACAATTTTTTTGTGGATATTGTCTGACATCAATTTGAAAATATCTTGGTAAGATTCCCCATACTTTCTTTCTATTTTGGATAAAAATTCCGTGAATTTATCTGTACGTCTAAATGGGCATTTTTGGCCCCTCATAGAACCCTGGATGTGCTGTGATATCTCAAGAAGTATTGGTACTATAAATTGGGGTTGGAATGTCTTGAATTCTCTTGTACAAAACTTAAGTTTAATTGACAAATTTGGTTTGATTATTCTAAAACTTTAAAAGTTATCTAATGGAATGTCAAAAAATGCATGTGCAGCCTAAATTTTGATAAAAGTTATAAACATTTTTATTTCAAAAACTAATCACTTTAAGAGTTCCACTTTGGAAAGTAACTACTTTGTACCTATCTACAACTGTATGAAATTGATAAATTTCTCGAGATGGTCATCACCCTGAACTATTAAACTCAGTCTCATGAGGCACATAGCATACAGGGACGAAATTTTAAAATAAGAAGCATGAACGTGTAAAACTAAACTTATTTTTTGTCGTTAAACCACTGTTAAACTATACTGCTGTAATAGAAAGCATTTTAATATTATAATTCAAATAAATTAACTTTTTTTTTTGAGGGTACAGTTAATTACGTTTTAAGTTATCATATCTAAAGCAGTATTGTTTATAATTCTACGTAACTTAATAAATGTTTTGTTGAAATATTTTCATAACATTGCTCGACATTGCTTTACCACATATTAATAATTAGTGTTGGGGATTATTATTATAGATAATTGATGTTTTTTCTTTTGAAGCTGGCTATAGGTTTTCCTATTGTACAATTGAGAAAGCATTACTTAATTGGGATTTTGAAATTGGTTAATTGAATTCAGAAAGTGACAATTGTTCAGACAAATGCAATTGGAATTCAGATTAAAGTGGATTTTAGAAAATAATAGCAAGTCAGTTGAAACGAAAGATCGACGACTACCATTCAGTTACATTTGGGAAATGTGTGGTGACCTCCAATTGAAATTTTTTGCTTATTGCAAAATGTTGTAGATAGTGGATTAAAAATCATTAGTCAAGTTTTTTCTTGGACGAGAATTAATTGTTCAACTATTAGAAATATATTCTTTGTGGCGTCATTAACTCACGTCGACACGAAAATGTTAAGCTTTTGTAACAAGCAGATGTCTTCTGGGATCTGACTGCCGATTTTGGCAAAATCCCTGACATCTAACATGTCCATGTTCCACTTAGTTATAACATTCAAAATAAAAAATAACGCGTTGATCCAGCGTCGAGCCGTTAACACAAACCGGAAACGTAAACGATACATAAACCATAGATATTATAATACGGGGGTTTAGAAGAGCAACTTAGGAACTTTAATAAAGTCATTTTACGCCATCTAAGCGAAATGTGCACCTTACCAATTACGGTGTGAGCGCGAGTTTTCAATTTGATTATTCATGTTTATGTGGAACTGAAATATTACAATTAGTTGTATTTTGCAACCTTTACAAAATACAAATAACTGTAATATTTCAATACATTACATTTATTGAACATTAATAAATTGAGTTACCAATAACAAGTTTATTGCAAATAAAACCCAAGATATCTATACAATTTTATTTGTTTTATATTTTTGTTGCCTGAATAAAAATGGGATTTTTATATGTTTTAGTGCGGGTATCTTTACCGGATATAATTCTATTAACAGATTTATTAAAATAAAACAAACAAAATTGAATGCAAAATCAAAAATAAAATCAATCAACTTATTTTGTTTATGATCACACATAAAACTGAAGTCGACATGATTTTGTAAACATAAAAGAATTGATTTTTTGACATTGTTTTAAAAATAATGGGTTAACAAAACTTTGTCAAATTCACTCATACGACTAATGCTTTTATAAATGTTACCCTACAGTATTTTAATAATTTTATTGATTTATTGTAATCTTTCTCAAAACTAAATTGTAACCATTCATTTACATTTTGATTTTTCTTCAAATATATGAATAAGGCAAAACTTGCAATTAAATTTCCTACATAGTTTTTGACTAATATATCCAGCAATATAACCTGTAGCATTTTTAGATAATCGCCTTTCAGCGTAGTTTTCAGGTAACATATATATATGATTATTAATACTTTCTAAATTAAATTCAATTAAATTACCTTCCTAGGTAGTACTGCTAAGTTTAAAAGTTTTAATTTGCACTAATGAAGTGTCACTTGTTTCTTCACAATTTGCACCAACTGAATGTGAACTCACAAAATTTCTAATTAATAATGTTTTAAATACATTTCTAAATTCACTACAGGTAGGGATTTATATTTCTACCACCTTGTTGCAGAACTTGCCCAAAAATTTCTAATGGATCTTGATTAATTGATCGAGGCAAAAATCCAATAATCCCTTTTGTTGAATTCTGTCCACAATTCAATAAATCCTTCCAAAGTATGGATCCAATTACCTAGAGATGGAGGAACATGCATATCAGTTCCACCTTCTTTTGGAAATACATATGCTGTAACTGCGTAATCGTTTGTCTCCAATAATTAAGATGGGAGGATTTAACTGTCACAGCGCCTCTTAATGGCTTTCCAGGGTGTGGAATTTTCGTTCCATTTACGCTGTCCATTAAAGTATCAAAGTACTTGATTAAAATGGCCGTTCTTTTGCACGGCCATCCATTGTCACTTGACCATCTGCACTTGTTTCTTCTAAAATAAACAGTTAATTTTGCTTAAATTATAGGTAGATTGATTACTTACTATTTCTTGCCATGTATGTAATTGCAGCGGCCATGGAGTGGCTAAACACTTGGGTAGCTATTGACACTTTCATTTTTTTAATTTTTGCAGATTTACATGGGAATCTGTAACTTTGCAATAGTCGTATGTCTCCACTAGCTGCATCAATAAAATAAGCGTTTTGTACGTCCTTCCATTTAGATGGTGATGCTCTTATTATTTGACCACACAAAATTTTTTATTCTAATAAATTATTTCTGAATCCTTTTATTAAATGGGGAGGGTCATATACGGGAGTTACAGTTACGTTATCTATACAGAATGTGCACCTTTTGGAGTTCTTCCTTCTTTCAAAACTCAGCCCTGGCATTCCTTTGAACTACATGCTATTCAACAGCTGCTCGATTTGTAGCACCCTGGTCGCAACCACTGCAACTTACATTTAAACCGGCAGCACGGACTGCTTTTTATAATAGAAATAATTTGTTTTTTTAAATTTATAGTTTTGTTGTTCCATGGCAAAATGTGTAAAAGATTGCTTGCTTCCATTTCTTAAAAATTCTCTAAACATAAAAACTAAAATATGGTCTGCTAAATTTAATGAATTTCCACTTTCATTGAACCCTTCAAATCTATCAAGATGTTTCTTATTATATTTAATGCTAGGCATCAATGCTATCTCATCGAAGATTAGTGTACAAACTTATTTCTGTTTGGAGAGATTTTTAGCAGATGCTTTTTAAATTTTCTGAATAAATACTCATTTAAGCCATCATCTACCGGAATTCTGTTCTAATAGCGTCATTAATGTTCTATGACTAGCGTAAAGTAAACAGTTTTGCCATAAATGCTATATGCTCTTCCCTGAGTGCTTATACAATGCTAGAGCAATCACTTTTTCTTCGTATGAGAAATAGTGACCTTTGGGGTGAGTTTTTTTCTAAGGAGTTGTTGTATACAAAAGTTATATATTTCCATTTGTAAAATTGGAGTTGTTTGGCAAGTTATTATACTTCTGGGCAAGTTTCAGGCGCCTACGGTAACTTGTCAACTTTTTTTTGTTAATACTTACAAGTCGTTTATATTTCCGGGCTTACTCATACAAATGTTTTGCTTTTGGTGATAAATGGCAGATCTTATAACATTCACCGAATGCAATACGGTTGGTGTCAGAATCTGTAATCAATCGTTAAAATTTATCTATACCACATAGGTTAATAATAAATAATTACCTGCAATAGAACTTGGTGTTGTCATAATTTGTTGTGAAGTTGAAGGTATTGCAAATATAGTTTCATCAATTACTGGATGTAACAAGGATGTGTTTGAATTGGTTTCACTGCAAGGCATATTTATTCTGGCAACATCACAATCAGATATAGGAAGGATACCTATAAAAATTACACACTCAGATTTCATAATAACAGAGTTGCTGTAACTTACTGGTTGCATCAGGAACATGTAAAATAGGTAATGATGTTTTTTTTATGTACATATTAGAAGTACGATCGCTTTCTGGAAAATGGGTGTGACATACTCTTTGAGACAGGTATACAGTAGCTGGACTGAGATTAAGCAATTTGAGATTTCCACAAATCCGTATCCATTCATCATAACGGGTCTTATCCTTTTCGGGATTGGGAAATCTATGCCTAGTAGAAGTTTTATCTGTGCAACCCACAATTGCGCAACGACGGTATCGCACCATAATGATCTAAACATTTTCATGATAATTATTCAAATATTAATCACATTGATATAAACTTACCGAGTGATTACATACACTTAACACTACACGCTTAAATACTAATGGAATTGTCTCTCAAACTACAATGGATTCTAAACAAAGTTCAAATATATACACTCTAAATAATTAAACCGCACACATCTAAATGAATAAAAGAATAAAACCAGAGATAAAACGTTTCCTAAGAATTTTTACTAGGCCGGTGACCAATTTTCACAAAGAAGCACGAAGCAGAAACAAAGAAAGGTTATACTTTTTAGCGGGAAACTAAGGCGTCGGGAAATAAGTAACTTGTACATAAAAATAGAACAGTAATCTGTAAAAAATGTTTAAAATGATAACAGCGCCAACTACAGAGTTGTGCGCATAAAAAATTCCTTGTATTCACTAAATTCATTGAAGTGCGCACACCGTGACATAAACTATTTGTGACATGAACTTCCATCACACGTTGATCACATTTTTACTTGTGCACTACCAACCTAATATCACAGTATACACACTCATTCATTAGCGAAACCTTACTCAAAAACGGACATGCGTCAAAATACACATTAGTCAAAATGTCATATAGCTATCAACTGATTTGTAGTATTTGTGTTTTTGTAGTATTAATTCAATATTATTAATTGACATTGACTAGTTTTAGTGTTTGACTGTTTTAAGTGTTAAGTTTAGATAAGCTTTTATTAATTTATTTATTTGATAAGACTTTACTATTAATTTAATTTCAGAATTATTTTCAGTTTTATCACAAGTATACATTCTAATATGTCTAAACAAGTTTCGGTGTATACTTAAGCAATGCAAGGTTGCCTATCATCACAGAAATTGCATAAATCAACCATTAACAAAGCAAAGCTATAGGTATGCCATTTTGAATAATGTGGAGACTTATGTCCGTTTTTGAGTAAAACATGAAGTTTCGCTACTGAACGTTAGTATGTGTACTCTGATATTAGTACCTAGACGAATAACGCCATATTCGCTTTATACCAGCAGATAAAGTTGTACAAATATTTTTATTGTTGTAATAAACTACTGCTCGTTTACTTATTAAACGGGTCTAATAATTTACATTAATTTTTAAAGACCAAGTTTTGAACGTAAACGACGAAATACCGTCGTCGTAACGTAAAATGCGGCGATCCACTTTGAAGCCGTACAATTCTGCTGTCGTATGTTTTAAAGCGAATATTTTACATTGTCAATTGAAATTTTGAAGTTTCGAGTACCTACCTTAATTTTGCAGTTATTAATTAACATTAAGGTAGGTATTTGGAAACTTTAAAATTTGAACTGCCAACATAGATCAAGTTAAAGAATTATTGAGACCAGAAAACTGCTTCAAAGTGGACTACTGCATTTCCGGAACAAGAAAAACAGATTTTTTTTCGTTTACCACTCAAAACTTGGGTTTTAAAAATTCCCTTACACATTCCCTTACGCCTTTCTTATGCAGCTTTAAGCTACACTTTGAAGCCGTTATCAATAAAATCGGTCAAGGGGTTGCCAACTTTGGCATATACAGGTTGGTTGTAAATTCAGAGCCACTTGATTTACTCTTTTATTATCCATGATAGACAAAAAGTTTATCAAGAAAAGTTTTCAAGTAGACAAGATGAGTATTTTCCAAACTTTGCACAAAATAGCTGACTTTTCCGGTTTAAGCGGAAATGATATCAATTTTATTTTTTTAAATTAATCATGTAGTATTTTTTAGGCTAAAGTCATTCTTTAATAAATAGTCTTTAAAAACTATAACACGAGTATAGCGCTAACGTTACTAATAAATTAGTTATTTATTATTCAAAATCTAAAGAGATGCTTTCGATTGGTACAATTAATCTTAGGAGGCTGTGAAAACTAATGTGCACAACGAACTAGATTGTGGCGCGCAAAATCCTTCGCAAAATGATCACTTTGAATTGCTTGTACGAGCATGGCATTGCGAGTTATAGCCGACCAAAGGAATTTAACTCTTTTCGTAATTATAACGGGGCGGGGCGGGATCTCGAAAACTCAGATTTATATTCTGCAAGGACGCCCAACAAGCCTATGTGATTTTCTACGTTTGTTATTTCTCACTCAATTGACATTTTCGCTGGACTATATCGTCTACGAGACCACTTATTTTTTTTCAAACATAACCTCACAAATTATGCATGGTGTCCACACTTAGGTGCACTATTTTTAATTTTGTTATCTTTGGATATCGATGTTTAATTTAATTTTAATTTATAGTAAGTAAGAAGTGACGAGACAAGTAAACTTAAGAATTTGAAAAGAAAGTCGAAGTTCTTCAAACTATCTCGTAAATTTCCATCAAATTAAACTCGACAAAATTTCGAAATTTTTCCTCTATTTATAAATCAGAAATCAAAGAAGCCTACCAAGAGTTTCTAACCGAAGCAGAATTCACTATTTCGAGAAATCCAACAAATGTTTGGAAATTCATAAACCTTAAAAGAGGTTCTTTCAGCACTCCTCCAGTTATAAATTCACTAATTATCCCAACCTTCCCTGCATCAACATCAAAGAAATATCAACTGACTCTATTGAAATTGCTGCAAAACGTTTAAAAGTTTTTTTGTTTGGGCCCTGACCTTATTCCTAATTTTATCATCAAAGACTTTATAGTAACATTTGTAAATCCTCTATCTTTTATTTTTAATTTATCAATAAAATCCTCTAGTTTTTCCAACGTCTGGAAACTTAACTCTTTTCGTAATTATAACGGGGCGGGGGCGGGATCTCGAAAACTCAGATTTATATTCTGCAACGACGCCCAACAAGCCTATGTGGTTTTTTACGTTTGTGCGATTATTTCACTCAATTGACATTTTCGCTGGACTATATCGTCTACGAGAGCACTCTATTTTTTTCAAACATAACCTCACAAATTATGCATGGTGTCCACACTTAGGTGCGCACTATTTTTAATTTTGTTATCTTTGGAGCTACAAAATCGGTCAAATTGGCAAACTAGTATCATCTTTAACGGTGATTGCAAATGTCAAAACAGAAAAACAATTGAAGGTTGTATTCTCAAGGTAATGGTCGAAAAATCTTTTTTTTTTAATAGAACACTCAGTATATTTTGTTGCGGTTTGAAAAAAATCGAAAACTGAATACAATATTTTTAGCACACTATTATGAACAATGTAAAATAAAGTAGTTATTGGGAAATGTTTATTATTTCTTAATTTGTATGAAATCAAGGTACATATGGAAAATTAAAGTTTCATATTGTTTAGTTAGCTTTCAAATAATAATAATTACTGTTTTGAAGTTACTGTGCAGCAAGAGTAGTATTTTAATTATTCATTCAACCGTAACAATGGCTTTTACAATATTATCTCATATTGCACTACACAATATTTTTTTTCAACCACGCCCCGTGTCGATTATTTTAACTTTTCTTCTTATAGTGTACAGAACTTATTTCATATTTCTTTTGCACGCACTTCTTTTCCTATACCATTATTTGGAATATTTGATCGTTCGCGTCAGTATCCATCTGCTGTTGAGAAGTGTTTCTCAACTCTACAGTAATATATGCTTATTTATTTAGGAAGTATATCCGTTATCTGTATGAACCGTGCGAATGTTCTAGATTGACATTTCAGTAGTAGTAATAGATACTGTAGTTGAGAAGTATGTCGACTTATTAAACCTTCAAACTATAGAAATTTAATTTAATTTGGTTATAGTTCAAGAATTGATTTTGTAGATATCTGCAAAACTGGGCATAGGAATAGACGAAATTTTACAAGCAATAATTACGCGACTACCTCCCCCTCCTGCCTGTAGAGATTCGCCTTTTAGAGCGTTATTGTTCGACAGCTGGTACGATCGTTACAGGGGAGTTTTGTCGTTGATTTACATAAAAGAAGGAGATATTAAAATCGGCGACAACATCACCTACCATCACACTAAAAAAAACTACGAAGTTAAAACTTTATCGATCTTAAGACCTCAAGAAGAAAGCTTAAGTCGCTTGTATGTTCCTTTCGGTTTTTAAAAGGCGTCAAGTTTACAAAAATATTTTAGAGTAGCCGGCCAAATTGGTTTGGTTTGTTGTAACATGCGTTCCAGTTCTGAAGCGCACATAGGCGATACTTTACATAAAACTGGTACTTTGGTAACACCTTTCTCCAGTTTTAAACCTATCAGACCTATGGTTTTCGCTGGCATTTATCCATTGGATCAATCGCAACACGTCAATCTTCGGAGTGCGATTGAAAATTGGCTTTGAATGATTCTGCAGTTACTATAGCAGTAGAAACCAGGTACCGAATAATTAATCGTGTGTGTTTTTTAAATGTAACTATTAAGCAGTCCAGCTTTAGGTCAAGGTTGGAGGTTAGGGTTTCTTGGACTACTTCATTTGGAAGTATTCACACAACGACTTCAACAAGAGTACGACGCTGAATCTATTCTGACCGCACCCTCGGTCACTTACAAAATGTTATTAAAAGAAACCAAGCAAAGTTTGAAGAGTGGCAGAGAATTATGTATCAGCAATCCGATACATTTTCCAGATCCCCTGCTAGTGGAGGAATATTACGAACCTATGGTTCTTGGAACTATAATTACACCGGATAAATATTTAGGATCTGTCATGTCGCTGTGTTTGGAAAAACGGGGCGTACAGAAAAGTGGGACGAACATTGATAACGATAGGGTTATGCTGCAATTCGATCTACCTCTGTCTGAAATAGTTATTGATTTTCACGATACACTTAAAACCATTTCTTCGGGATACGCCAGTTTTGATTATGAGCACGCAGGTTTTGTTCCCACTTATTTAGTGAAGGTTTACGAAAATCTAATTTTATTGGTGTTATGTTTAATAAGTCAATTGCAGATGGAGATAATACTAAACGGTGTCTCTGTCGATGAACTGAGTAGCATAATACATGCAAGCAGAGTGGATGCTATTGGTAGAAGAATGGTTTCTAGGCTGAAAGATATTATACCTAGGCAGATGATTCAAATAGCGATTCAAGCTAAAGTTAATGGTAAAATTATAGCGAGGGAAACATTAAAAGCCTATAGAAAAGACGTTACCGCAAAACTTGTAAGGCCATTTCTTCGAAGTGAGTATACGTAATTTTTGATGATTACTATTTATTTTGTAGTACGGTGGGGACATTACCAGGAGAATGAAATTGCTTGCTCAACAAGCTGCCGGTAAGAAAAAATGAAGATGGTTGCTAACATTTCTTTACCACGAGACGTTCATTGACATTCTTAGGAAATAATTGTTGTTTTGTATATTTTTAGCGAATAAAAAGTTTTATTAATTATATTTGTTTGAGTCATACAAAATGGTAGCAAGTCAAAGTTATATTGTGTAAATATACATATGTGTTTGAAACGTAAGTGTTATGTTGATGTTATGTATGTAATTAGAACGTCTCGTAAAATATTAGAAGGATAATAGACCTTGTATATACCAAGCTAATGAGAAATAAAGAACGTGAAATAGAATAAGAATTTGATATCAGATACTAACAATAAATGGTCAGAACTATAAATGGAACAAGAAGGAGCGAACACTGAAATACGGTCAAAAAAGGAAACCTATTAATGGTAGGATATGCTGTGTAAGAATACAAAGGAAAACCAACAAATGTCTATTATATGTGTATACGCACCAATAAAACAGAGTAGCCAAGAAGAGAATGATTAATTTTACAATGAATTGGAGAGAGGTTGGGAAGAAATGCCATAAAAGGATACCGTTTTATACTGGGAGACCTAAACGAAAAATTGGAAAAGAGGATTATGTAAAAGACGTGGCAGGGAAGTATTACTCGAAATATCAAACGACAACGCAAATAGATTATGTAGCTTTGCGATAACAACTAACATGATAATTAGCTGCACAAAATATAAACATAAAAGGATACTTATTGAAACATAGTTGATACCAGGAAGAACAAAAGGAAACCAAATATACCATATACTAACAAATGAAATTAACAGTAAAATAATCACAGATGTAAGATCATACAGATTATAAACCCGTATGATATGACAAAGGTTGTCAAGGAAAAAAAAGGACAAGACAAACAAATTGTTAATAAAAGGAAAAGAAGAGGATCTGGAAAACTAAAGAAATGAAAAGAGAAGCAGATAAGATATGTAGACAGAAAAGAGGATATGATGGACTAGATAGAGAAACACAGAAAAAAATAATAATACACCAACAAATCAATAAACAAAAGAGAAAGAACATAGTACAAACAAGAGGGTTAAAGATAAACAAGACAATATAGAATACAATCAGAAGAGGAAGGAAAAAATTTGGGAAGAACATTTTCAAAGCCTACTGTATGAAACGAAACAGGAAAAGACGAAGAATGTAGTCAACAAGAATTATATGATAGGAAGAAAGAGGATGGAGATATGATAGAAGAACCTACTTACACAGAACATTATTGAAACAATAAAAAACAAAAAAGCACCTATGAAAGTGATAACATAAACGGAGAGATGAGTAAATATGGAGGGGAGAGATTACATGGAAAATATATGAATTAATAAGAGAAATTTGGAGAAAAGAGAAAATGCCAACAGAATGGGAAACTGGACTAATAATACCAATTCAAAAATAATTGAAAAATGTTATGAATATGGAATGGAATACACCTGTTCATAGATTATAAACAAGCGTTTGACAAAGTCAACCTAGAGAAATGAAAAATGAAGATATACCACCTAAATAAGAAGACGTATGCAAATGATTATGAAGAACTCAAAAGTAATGATAAGAAAAAGTAAAGGAAATACCGAAGCATTCGACATTAACAAAAAGGTCAGACAAGGCGACGTATTATCAGCAACGATGTTTAATTTAATTTTAATTTATAGTAAGTAAGAAGTAACGAGACAAGTAAACTTAAGAATTTGAAAAGAAAGTCGAAGTTCTTCAAACTATCTCGTAAATTTCCATCAAATTAACTCTACAAAATTTCGAGAAATTTTTCCTCTATTTATAAATCACAAATCAAAGAAGCCTACCAAGAGTTTCTAACCGAAGCAGAATTCACTATTTCGAGAAATCCAACAAATGTTTGGAAATTCTTAAAAGAGGTTCTCCCAGCATTCCTCCAGTTATAAATTCACTAATTATCCCAACCTTCCCTGCATCAACATCAAAGAAATATCAACTGACTCTATTGAAATTGCTGTAAAACGTTTAAAAGTTTTTTCTTTTGGGCCCTGACCTTATTCCTAATTTTATCATCAAAGACTCACTCAACTTTCAATATTATGAAATATAATTCTAATATCATGCGTCATTCGCCAATTCATGAAACGTGCAGATTTTATATGACAACTTACACACATACATCGACATCGATATTTTCCATCAATCCCAAATGGTCTTTATTCATACTGTTCGCGTACATTTAACTCCATACTTAATTCATAACTGTAACACCACAACTACCCGCCACTGGTTGCACCGACTAGAGGGCTCGCTAGTGGAAGAAGAGTGGTACGTTTTTACCATCTCGAGGAGTAAGTAACGCTGCGTCCGGTACGCCCCTTACTTTAATTAAGTGCCTGTCTCGTCTTTTAACGTATTTCGTAATATGTCAATTAGTAACGCTTTGTATTTTTTTTAATAAACGTAAAAGTTCGTAACTATTGTGTTTTACCTAAACACCCCAGTTCATTTGGTTTAGGGGCAACACGTGTTGGCATAACGGTGAACCCGAAACTCCCGTTACACTGGCGCCCAACGTGGGGCCGTTATTGTGTAATACGTGGTGCAATTACTGAACTTTAAATGAATCTCATGTTGTGAACTGCATACTACGTAGACAAATTTTCTATTTCGTGTTTAAGTGCAAATAACAAAATTGATAATATCAGTGATAAAAGTAAACCCCACGGTTATTATCTACGCTCAACCAAGTTACGTGAGAAGTCTGTAACAATGGGTGATCCAGTGATGATGACGCAAGATCAATTCCAGCAGCTGTTAGCAAATCTTACCATGAATTCGGCGTTAAATCAAGTACCAACATCACCACCAATGTCAGGTAACTTCTCAAAGTGTTTATCTCGGTTTTCGGGTGCAAAGGATGATGACGTGGAAGCTTTCATTAATGCGATTACCGTATATAAAGAGTGCGTAAATGTAAATGACGCCATCGCGTTACGTGGTTTGGCCGATGCTTCTTGATAAGTTGGCAGGTACCTGGTGGCAAGGTATAAAGGACACCATTTCTACCTGGGACGCGGCACTAAGCGCATTACGTCATTCGTTCGGGGTTAATAAACCTCCATTTAAAATATTTCGGGAATTATTTTCTAAAGAACAGAGCGAGCGGGAACCCACAGATGTATTTGTAACTAATGCAAGAGCGCTTCTCATTTACCTTCTGAGCCGGTGCTTCACGAAACTCACAAAATTGATATGATTTACAGTTTACTCAATCGGAAAATTCGAAATCGGTTACCGCGAGAAGAAGTCACGTCTTTTGACAAATTAATAGAACGCGCGAGATCAATCGAAGAATCGATAATAGACACATTCCATAAACAATCTTCGCAAAACCATAAGTAGAATCTAAAGCTGTGACCAAGATGCACTTATTGCAAACATTTTGGACACGTGCTGTCTGAATGCAGGAAATTTAATAATGCTCATAAGCCCAAATTTGAACCGCCAATAAGTATCAAATGTTTTAGTTGCGGTACCCTGGCTTTGTTAGGATCAAATTGCCCACATTGTCGCCAATTTAATGCTCAGTCGAATTCTAGAACGCATGAAGCGGCGCAAGTTGAACTTATGCTAACTAATGTCGGTGCAGTCGGTAACAGACCTCTCCTTCGAGTGAGTGTCGCAGGACTAGAAGGTTTAGCATACATTGACACGGGCGCAAAATGCAGTGTTGCCGGATACAAGCTCTATTGTCATTTATTGGAAAAACAAATTCCATACACTGAACGCAATACCCAACTGATACTAGCAGATGGTGAACCCAGAGGTACCATGGTTCGTACTTTCGAATGCGAAGTAATTTTGGAAGCTCGTAAAATACCAACTACATTTATTGCGATACCAAATCACACGTCAAGTAAAACTCTATTAGGGGTGGATTTTATTGGCGCGCAGACATTACTATTAAAATTGCCAGTATGCAATGGTACTTTGCAGACAATGCTAGTCAACCCCATGAGTTCTATTACGAACAAAGTTCTAAACCAATCCAAGCAAATTAATAGAAGTTGCCTTGCATCCCGATGAAGGATTACAATTGAGTAACGATCAAAAAACCAACTGCAACAGCTACTGACGGAGAATCAAAGTGTGTTTGTAGAACGACAGGAAGCAACCTTACGCAGAACATGCGATAAAACTTGCCAACGAAACCTGATTGCGGTCCCTCCGTATAGGCGCTCTCCATTAAAATCGAAAATTCTCAAGGAAGAAGTCGATAGGTTATTAGAATCAGAGATAATCGAAGAGTGCGACTCACCGTATGCAGCCCCAGTGGTGCTTGTACCAAAGAAGAATGCGGAAAGTTTAGACTTTGTGTGATTATCGCCGATTGAATGAGGTACAATTTCAGACAAGTACCCTTTGCCAAGGATTGACGATCTTTGCATGCGAGCCCGTCTTCATTATTTATGTCGGCTTTAGATCTTAGAGCAGGTTACCATCAAATTGCCGTTAAGCCGGAGGATCGTGACAAAACCGCGTTTATAACACCGTTCGATTTTACCGTTTTACCCGCATGCCGTTTGGACTGAAAAACGCGCCTTCGACGTTTCAGCGTTTGATCGACCGTTTCAGAGCAGGTTTAGTTAACGTCATTATACTAGCTTATTTAGACGATTTAATAGTGTTGTCACAAACTTTTGAACAACATTTACAGGACTTAAAATGTGTTTCGAAAGACTTACATTATATAAACTCAGTGTAAATAGAGAAAAGTGTACTCGTTAGTGCTCGAATGAAATATTTAGGACATGTTATCACTCCGCATGGTATCGAACCGGACCCGAGAAGGTTGTGGCCATTACCGAAATGACGCCACCACGTGATGTTAAACAGGTGATGTCTTTCCTACAAACCTGCAGCTGGTTTAGGCGTTTTGTTCCTGATTTTGCGTCGGTTTCACGACCATTAAGTGCGTTAACACGTAAGAACGCCAAATTCGAGTGGGGACCACAGCAACAAGCTGCTTTTGAAGGTCTAAAGGGGTTTTATCTAGTGCACCACTTCTCCGGCAAGCAGATTATAACTTACCTTTCTTTAAAAACCGATGCTAGCTCGTATGCAGTCGGGGCATGTCTTCCAGGGGAGGGACCCGACGAGAGGCATCGAGTACGCGAGCAGACTATTAACTTCTGCCGAGCGTAACTACAGCACTACCGAACGAGAAGCATTAGCTGTAGTGTACGCCGTTAACAAGTTTAGAGGCTACATTGAAGACTCACCTGTCGTGGTCAAATCTGACCACCAACCGTTAAAGTGGTTAATGTCACTACGGTCACCCAGTGGACGCCTGGCCAGATGGGCCCTAGCTTTGCAGCAATACAGCTGAAAATCGAATAACCTACCCGGAAAGCACAATGTTGTAGCTGACATGCTATCTCGTCCACCGAACCCAGAATTGGTACCGGAAACGAATGAGATATTCCAAGTAATGATTACGTTACCTAGTGTCTCCAAAAGACATTCGAAAACGTCAGCTTGAAGATCCAGAGGTATGCCGAATTATTCAGTGCTTTGAAGCCAATGACCCCAGCGGTATTGATTTCTCAAGATGGACTGATCGAGGGTACGTCATGATGCAAGGAGTTTTATATCGTTATTCACCGGATAGTGAGTCAGACGAAGCGCAGCTAGTCGTACCAAAGCCTCAAGTGCAGGAGATTCTCCATGAGTATCACGATGCTCCAATGCGGGTCACTATGGTGATGACAAAACCATAGCAAAAATATCGTCAAAATACTATTGGACGACTTTACGAAAGGACGTCACCAATTATATTAAAAGGTGTACCGACTGTCAACGGTTCAAACCAAATAACTTTTAAACCCGCTGGACTTCTACAGACTCCAGTGTTAGCGCAACGGTTTGAGACGTTAGCGATGGACTTATTTGGCCCTCTACCTGTAACTGAAACTGGAGAACGTTGTGTGTTTGCCGTAGAGGATACGTCCACGAAGTGGATGGAGCTATTCGCACTCAAGCACGCTACAGCATTGGCACGTGCAAAGTTTTAATAGACGAAATATTTTTAAGATATGGCACGCCGAAGAGAATTATCAGTGACAATGGTTCACAGTTCGTCAGTGATATTATGCAAAAGGTTATGTACTGCATGGGAGTGAAGCAAAACCTATACTGGTGTACCATCCATCTGCCAATCCAGAAGAGAGGCGCAATAGGGAGCCTAAGACTCAGCTGTCCATTTTGGTCCAAGAAGCATTCCAGGTGGGACGAGATGCTACCGTCAGTCAGGTTCGCGATGAACACCACCAAGTCTTTATCCACTGGATACACTCCCGCTATCTAAATTATGGAAGGAGCTACGTACGCCCTTTGATGTCCATTACGACTTACGCGCGGTGGTGGAGAACGAAAATTTTGTTGCTGAAATAACTCTACCTGCGAAACTTTGTGAACGTTTTCGGTCGTGCCCGCGAAGTGAACGAACTAAAGCAGGACTATTCAAAACGTTATGCGGACGATCGACGCAGAGAAACCGATTTTTTCAAACCCGGCGATAAAGTGTTGGTACATGTACACGCGTTAAGTAATGCTCAACATAAATATACGTCTAAGTTTGCTCCGCGACGCGATGGACCGTATATCATAAAAACAATGTTCAGTGACCACTTATCAAATCGCGAGTGCGGTTGAACCCGATAAAGTGCTCGGTACTTACCATGCTCTCCGCGCTTCGCTTATTTGTTTCAGACAATGACAACGAACCAGAAACCACGATTCGTCCAATTCGAAGACGTGGGCGACCGAGGGTTAATGCGAAAATTGACCCAAAACCCATACACTTGTCTCCATCGAGATCTCCGCCGCAGAGTGGAGAACAAAGTGAAGATCAGGAGCTGTCCTACCACCAGAGATTCCAGAATCTGGCAGACCAACCCGATTGCGCAGAAAGAAGAAACCCTGTTCCGGGGAATGTTGCCAGACTGAAGTGCCCACTGAAACAACATCAACCTCAATTTTGATGCCACCCGAGACGGTAGTGACATCCAAAGGGGGAGGATGTAACACCACAACTACCCGCCACTGGTTGCACCGACTAGAGGGCTCGCTAGTGGAAGAAGAGTGGTACGTTTTACCATCTCGAGGAGTAAGTAACGCTGCGTCCGGTGCGCCCCTTACTTTAAGTGCGACGGTTTTACTGTCCTGCCTCGTCTTTTTAACGTATTTCGTAATATGTCAATTAGTAACGCTTTGTATTTTTTAATAAACGTAAAGTTCGTAACTATTGTGTTTACCTAAACACCCCAGTTCATTTGGTTTAGGGGCAACACGTGTTGGCATAACGGTGAACCCGAAACTCCCGTTACATAACTAAATTGTTTCATTAATTCAATATTCGTTATATACATAATTATTAATTAACTTAATTTGATGTATTATTATACTACTATTACTATTATTTTTTTGGTTATTCCTTTATTGTATATTGTAAAATTGCATTCTATAATTATTTTGCTTGTATATATTTAATTTTATTGATTTTTCTTTTTTATGTAGGTACCTGACCATCTCGTTAAATGATTTTCTGTTAGAGCAGATCAATGAAATAAATAAAATAGAAGGAACCATAAGAAACAAAGAAGCACAATTTATAGCATATACAGATGATGAAGTTATCCTATCCATCACATGGCAAAAATGAAATACAGTATTTAACCTAATTGAAAAAGAAGCAAAAGACGTAAGTAACAAAAAAACACAAAATACATGAAAAACCAGACCTTATACTAGTGAAGTAAAGGTAGGAAAATATAAATTTGAGAAGGTAAAAGAATACAGATATTTAGGAATAAAGTTAACAAACAATAACGATAGAGGCGAAAAGACAGAATGCCGTAAATAGGAAACAAATTAAGCATTCTCTGCAAGTCGAACAATATTGAAGAGCAAGAAGATCAGATTAAATACTAAAATAATAATAATAATAATCCTTATTTACGGGAGAAATTTCAAAAAAACATAAAAAAAAAATATACAGAAAAGTGTATATTTACAACAAAATTCATAGTTTTCTAAAAAAAACTAATTAATAATTGTTCTATAAAACAACAAATCAAATTTACATAATTATTTTATAAGAGTGTTTTGATAATTGAATTGTTACTCGCAAAAGTTAATATCAAAAACTATATTAGCTGTTTTCATAAATCTTTGTAAGGGAATTTTGTAGATAGTTTGTCTTGCTAAGATTAAGACAGAACGGATTGGTAATGCGAAGGTTTTTAGATGGTACATTAAATTTAATTAGTTGAAAGAAAAGACAGCTTACCTAGAACACCATTTATCAGTTTATGAAAAAAAACAATGGATCAGTAAATACTTCGAGAATATAGTATTCATGTTAAGAACACATAAAAGCTGAAGGTAGTTTGATAGATGATGCTTGGTTTTGAAAGAGTAGAATCTTAGGAATCTATGTTGCACTTTTCAATTTTTCATAAGGGGTAGATTGGACAGAGGACTAAACAAGACTACAGTATTCTAATTAAGGACGAACTAAAGAGATATATAACTTTTGTAGTATCTGGATTCGAAAATTGTGCTGAGCATCTGAAAATGAACCGTAATGTTTTAATTGCTTTGTTTCAAACGTTGTTTATATGAGTGGTAAAATTTAAGTTGTGGGTAAACGTCGCTCCTAAGTCATTTATGCTACTTTTGTATTTTGTAAGATTTTGTCAGCTATTGTATAGGTAAATTTAATGGGATTATATATACGATAAAAAGAAATTGAAAAGCATTTTGATAAATTTAAATCCATTTCGTTTGACTGGCACCAACTGCCATTAAGAGATTTTATGATTTTAAAAATTTTAATGTCATCTACAAACTGTAAAATTTTGAATGTTTAAGAAATTTCTTTATCATTGATAAAAATAAGCAATAATAACGGGACCCAGATAAGCGCCTTGAGAACGCCAGAGTGAACAGATATAGAGTTTGAGATATAACTCTTGTATTGAACAAGTTGGGTACGGTTTGATATAAAACTATGTATCCATTTCAGTAATGACCCGTGAATGCCAATTTTTGCTAATTTGTTTATTAGAATATTATGATTAACACTATCGAATGCTTTTGCAAAGTCGGTACCTGTATAACATCCAGTTGGGTATTGTGTTCAAAAGCCGTATAAATAAAATTTTGGTATACTAGTAGATTGGTATTGGTTGAACGATTTGATAGAATGCATGTTGTTCATTAATAATTTTATTTATTTTATTATTCAATTTATACACATTCAGTAGGTACTAAAATAACTATAGTAAATAGATTGACAGTAAGCAGTTTTTTTTCAGATTGTTTATGTGGGTCCAGAAGTTACTTCTATTTTTAATTTGAATATTGCTATTATATGACTTGTAACATGTATTTATAAGAATTTTACATTTACTGCGTAATTAGCAAATTTGTTATAAAAATATAGATCATTTTAGTATTTTTGTGATAATTTTTAGATTCAATCATGTTCCGCAAATCTGAACAGTGCCAATTTGAATTTTTTTTATTTTTAAATGTGTGCTTAAGTGGAATAAATAAAAAACAACTTTCATTTAGAATGTCATAAAAGATTGTACAGCTTGGTCAATATTTAAAGAGCAAAGAAATTTCCAATTTATTTCAGATAAGTAATGACACAAGTTTAAATAATTTCCATTTTGAAAATCATAATAATATAATACTCATAATTTAAAGATTTGTTATAGGAACTTTTAAAAAACAGATAAGATTGAATCAAGATGGATGAGTATTTATATCTTCTGGGACTAGTTCATCTAAACTATTTTCCATTGTTAAACTGTTTAAATTTGTAAAAACTAAGTTAAGCATTCTGTTATCACAGTTTTTACACTATTTAATTGGAACATGTTTCATAATTCAAACACTTACAACGATTCCAAAGTTTAAGCCGTATGCAGATGTGTTATATCTTCAGTGATATTTCATGACACGTATGTATAAATGTTTTATCTGACCAACTGTTTTATATACAACCGAAAGAATATGCTTAACATTACAGAAAAAATGAACAATTTAGAATTTTGAAAAAAAAAATAGAAAAATGGGGAATACAAATATAATATAATAAAAGAGATAATAACATGGACGCCTGAAACGAACAAATCAGTCTCAGAAGACCAAAAATCAGCAGGTATGAAGAGGTAGAGGAAGGACTTATGAAGAAGTTATGAACACTCACCGACTGGAAATAGAATGGAAAAAATAGTTGGAAATAGCAAAAACACAAGAATCTTTGTAGAGGTAAAATAAAAAAACGAAAACAGGTGAATAATCCATCCCAAACAAAAGGATTTATCTCCACTAGAAAGAAGAGATAAATCCTAATCCAAGAATAGAAGTGCTTAGATTTTATCAACGATTAAATTTTTCTTGGTTTTAAAACAGCTTGGCAACTGCTGCTTAGATAAATATCGGGTTGTACACGTTGACGTTTCTAAAGTAAATACCGGTATAATTACACCTAGAAAAACGATTAAATCGTTAATATTAGGCTTATTTTTCTTAAGCACAACATTTCTTTTTACCATGTTTCGACGGTCAATCTAGAAAACAGGTACTTCTCACCTATTTGAATTATTTCTGTAAATCTAACCTAAACAATTTTAAATATTAGGGTCTTAGCATGGCAGAAAAGGGTACAACAATTAACCGATATGGCCAATAAAAAGTCCCAGTATTGAAATTCTAACGGCAACAAATTTAGGATTATGTAAAACCTGTACCTAGAAACTATTCGGTGATAATTGTGTTCACGCGATGGCACCTCAAAGACAATGTATGGTCTGTCGTCACGCACACGAAGAATTACAATCGATCGCCAATTCATTTAGGTATTCCTGCCATACTCAAACAAGCTGTTCTTGCTATGGTAGATTTCGATGGAAGGCTCAGGAGCGTTTTCAATTGGTTAATAATATAGAATCTTCAAATCAACCCGTTATTACATTTATGTTATTACAGTTACGATGTTAAACACAGCACCTGTATTCATTCATTTTCCTCCTAAAGGGAAACCTAAATCAAGATACAATGGACATTCTGGTGGTTTTTCTTAAGAATCTATTGCTAAATGGATCGCCGAAAGAACTGACATACAGGTAACTGTTTTTACAAGCATTTTGTGAAACTTAATCGTATGTAATTATTACAGATTCGTGTATTCCGTCCACCAAACTCACTCGGGGACTGTAGCTTTTAGTCGTTCTTTGCAATCGTTGCAGGGTTTTTGGTACCTGGTAAGAAACAACTTAGATTTCTTATATAATAAGAATATGTAAGCAATAGGGGCATTATTTTTCTGTTTCACTATGGTATCGGGTCAAATGTGGAATCATATTAGAGGTCCTCCTTTTGTACATAAAAATCAACAAGGGCAAGTTGCCTAAGATACATGGATCTTTCTCAGGGACAATTTGTTCTCGAAACTTACATAGTCATGGTATTAAGTATCCTTTAACAGCTTGAACATTAACTTGCAGAAACTTTCCTTTCCTTAACCAATTCTACAGATGCAGCTATTGTTTTAGGTAGGATTCTATTAACAGAATCTGGCAAAAAGGTGACCCCAAGAAGAAAAAAAAAAAAAAAGATTTTAGCCATCACAGTGGAATTATTCTTGTATCAGTATTTTCTCTTTAATATTATCTATTTTTAGATCGAAAACTTCAGGTTATCCTTATAGGCAAGTATATTAACTCCTTAATTAAACAGTTAATTAATCTGTGAACTTTTTTTAGTTTCTTGTTTAAATAACTTTCAAGAAAAGTTGGTGCAATTGTGTGTGGTGGTTTGTTATGTTCACTGTTTTGAAGATGTTCTTATTAAACTTTTATATAGTAATATATAAAGATAAAAGATATTGAAAATAAATAGGTGTTTACTTAAAAATGTAACGTCTCTTGGTGTATGTTTAGCATCAGCTACACAATGGATATTACATTTTCTGCCTTGCATTGATTTTAATAAAACACTTATTTTCTATTGATTGTTCGTAATAAACAGAAATTTTCATGTATGGGAAAAATGACGAATTGAAAAATTAGTTTTAATTTTATTACTCTAAATTTATTAAATTCAAATCATTTTTGCTCAGTAGTATACCACCATAATTTCTTCGAGTTATGGAAGATTTTGCTTGCATGCAGTGGGTTGCTTACGCAATAATTTAAAAATTGATTTTTAATATTTCATTTTATATAAACATTACTAGGATATGCTATTCAGTTTGTTTGAATTAATCTTTAATTTTAAATTATTTGTAGAAAAATAACAGGAAACTAAAATATTATGCTAATGTAACGACGTATCGCCACCTATCGGCAACTCTTCGGAAGTTCATATGCAAATATAGAATCATCTGGGCCTTATACATTTCGGGGGAGATGATGTATTTCTGCTTGTATGTATCTATGTAACTGGATTTTACCTTTGATAGTGAGCTTGCCGTTTTGATACCCCATTTTTTAGATGCCTCGATAAAGCTTATACTTCATAGGCAAAACGTCGGCATTAATAAGGAACTGGGTCTTAATGCTCCTCATAAATTCCTACTCTTCTGCACACTCGAAAGAAGGTTCCATTTTAATTGAGGATCTCTATTAATAGAATATAATATTAGGAGTCAATAATTTAAATAAAAACATCTCTATCTACTGCACTATTGATTCCAACGGATAGAGCTTATTCCTCATTGTTCCCCTAACCTCTTAAAACCACTTTTCCAGGTGAAACTGCTATTGTCATAGAAAAATAAAGAAATTAGTCAAGTGGAAAGTGACAATTGATGATCATATACCGGGTGAATAGTACAAAAACGGAACATAGGACTTTAACATAAGGAAATCGTTTTCTGCAAAACTATTGCTTCCTAAATTAGCCTTAGGATCTTTGTTGGGATTGTTTTTTGTTTTTTGGGCAATTAAATATTTAACAACTAATTATATTCAGCTGGCTAGTTTCGGTATTAATATTCAGCTCTAAAGAAGGTTAAAAAAATTAACCGAAGCTAGTCAGATAAATATAATTTAGTTGTTAAATATTTAATTGTCTCAAAAAACCAAAAAACCCAACAAAGATCTATCAATTATTGTTTGGACCTAAACAAGAGTTTTTAAATTACCTTAGAGTGTTTAAAAATAACTCCAATCGAAAGGAAAAATATTTTATTTAATTATTATTTAAATATCAAAAATAACAAATGTGCAGCAATACTAAAATTTGTATCATATAAAACGCGTGCGCTTATATTTGTAAACAAGCGTAGACTAAAAGGTACTTGGTATTATCATTCCGGAAGATCTTACCGTTCTATAATTACAAAACCTTAAAAGGATGCAGCTACTGTACATGGCGCAAACCATGTACTGGAGTACTGATGGAAAGATATTTTTCGTCAAAGATGGTAAAAAAGTATTCATTTCAGAACTCTGAATAATGAACAATTAATTTAAATATTGATAAATGTTGACTGGATTACCTACTTTTCTTTTTTTAATTGTTTAATTATTTCCAAAATAAATACTGTATAGGTGTTGTTATGACTAATTTTATTACATCTGTTAACACAAATTTATTCAAATGTGCACATGTTAAATGCAAGGTCTTTAGTAGCCAATTTTGCAGATATCAAAGAATGCATCATTAAAGGTGACGATGATGTGGTGGGTATAACTGAAACATGGTTGTCTTAACAAAATGCATACTGACTTTGTTAATATACAAAACTATATTCTGTTGAGGCGTGATCGTCTGACGAGAGGTGGTGTAGTGGCCTTTTACATTTAAAAGTAATTTACAATGCAAAAATCATTCAAAATGGCAGTATTATAGAAAATTTATGGAATTATACAATTGGTAAGATAAAATAGGTTTCTTGGGTTATTTACAATCTTTGGAGCTCAAAAAATATGCCATTTTTAAATGATTTTGAAAATATTTTATCTAGTATAGTTCCAATAGGTGATCGCTATTATTTGTTTAGGAGATTTTAATATTGATTTAATTAATGTTGATAGTAAGATTACTAGATTTTTAAGATTAATAATGGCTTTGGACTTAAACAGATTATTTGTGAACCAACTCGCATCACCGAACATAGTGAACTTTCTTGTTAGATTTGATACTATAGTTGATACAAATGAAATGGTTGCCAACAGTGGTAAGTTATTAATTTTACATACAATTGATCACTGTTTAATTTATTGTCATTTAAAATTAGGTAGTGTGAAATTTAGTCACAAGTTCATAACTTATTGAAATTTCAAGCATTTTAACTTATATAAGTTTTATGAACATTTGCAATCGTTTTTTTTTATTTTTTTTTTTTTTTTTTTTTTTTTAAAATATAATTTAATATTTTTTTTTTTTTTTTTTTTTTTTTTTTATAAAATTTTAAAAAAATATTAATTTTTTTTAATAATATAAAAAAATTTTTATTTTTTTTATATATTTAAAAAAATATTTATTTAATTTTTTTTTTTTTTTTTTTTTTTTTTTTTTTTTTTTTTTATTTTTTTTTTTTTTTTTTTTTTTTTTTTTTTTTTTTTTTTAAAAAAATTAAATATTTAAAAAAAAATATAAAAAAAAATATAATTTTATTATACGAGGATGTATTGATATCTAGTTAGCCTAGACCAGTTCCTTGCATAAACAAAATATTGCGTTACCATAGCAACGAACAATAACTTATTAGAAGTGTCAGTGTAAAGTTTGACGTCAAAAGTAAACCAGAGTCACGCAATAAATTAAATGAAAAAGATGTCCACCGAAATTGTGAAAATCGAAAAATTGGAGTATCGAGCCATCATCAAGTACCTGTATTTAAAAGGGTTAAGAGGTAAGCAGATTTACGAAGATATGCTTAATACCCTTGGTGATCAATGTCCTTCGTATGCGACCGTCAAAATTGGAATGCAAGCTTCAAAAGAGGTAAATTTTCCATTGAAGATGATGACCGATCGGGAAGGCCAGTTTCTGTGTCAGTCCCCGAAAATATCGATGCAGTTCATGACATGATTTTATCAGACCGTCGAATTGGGCTAAAACGGATATCTGAAGCACTGAATATTTCATACGAACGCGTTCATCATATGGTTCACGTCAATTTGGACATGAGAAAAATTGCTGCAAAATGGATCCCCAAATGTTTGAATGTTGACCAAAAGCGTGCAAGGGTAGAAGCATCGCGTTCGATCTGTGCTCGATTTGAAAACGATGTAGACTTCTTAAACCGAATTGTTACTATGGATGAGACTTGGGTACATTTCTACGATCCAGAAACAAAGCAACAATCGATGGAATGGCGACACTCTGGTTCTCCAAGACCTAAGAAGTTTCGTGTCCAAAATCTGCTGGAAAAGTTCTTGCTTCAGTTTTTGGGATTGCCATGGAGTAATCATGATTGATTTTTGGATAAGGGTAGAACAATAACTGGAGATTACTATTCGACATTACTGACCACTCTACGGAAAATATTAAAGAGAAAAGACGCGGAAAGCTATCCAAAGGTGTTTTGTTTTTGCAGGACAACGCCCCTGCACACAAATCTCATGTTGCCATGCAAAAATTCGTGATTTAGGGTTTGAATTACTAGAACACCCCCTTATTCACCCGATTTGGCTCCGTCCGACTATCACCTCTTTCCTCAACTGAAAAAAGTTTAAAAGGTCGTACATTTTCTTCCAACAAGGAGGTAATAGAAGCTGTGGAGGTCTGGTTTGCAGAGCAAGAAGAAACATTTTTTTGAAAGGTCTAGAGACGTTGCAGGTTCTGCTGTAATAAATGTATCCAATTAAGAGGAGAATATGTTGAGTAATAAAATATTTTGACATTGAAATTTTGTTTGGTTCTATAGTAGGCTAAGAATTTTTCAATATATCCTCGTAAATAGATTGGAAGATGTAAATGGGGGGGAGATTGTAAAAAATTTATTGCTTGAAAAAAAAAACGCCGTTGTTGTTTATTTAAAAATTATTGTAATAATTAATTTTTACCTATTTTTTGGTTTTACAATCAAACACTTAATAAATATTTGTTTTTTATAATTTTTCTACCTTCCCGCAAAATGGAAAAACTCACAATTTTCCTTTAAAAAATACGCCACACCAAAAATACAAAATTTTACCTCCAATTTGTTTATTGCCAGTTATTTTTAAAGTTTTAAAAAAAGAAAAGGTTCCCAAACTTGGGCGTCACTTACATTTAAACCAAATTTTACCTGGTTTACCATTCGGTTTTTGGTTTGGACACAGTTGTAGTACTGCGTTGCTTAAAATAACTGATGATATATTGTCAGCAATTGATACAGGCTTGTTAACTATTTTGGTGTCGTTAGATTCTCAAAAGCGTTTGGATACAATAGATCATAATATGTTGCTAGCAATTATACATTTTGTTGGGGTAACGTCTGAATCAGTCCAATTAATTTTGTGCTTTCTCTCTGATAGGTTTCAGGCTGTTAGATTATTCGGAAAGTGTCTGACTATATATTACCAGGGTCAGCGAGAGGGGGCAAGCCAGGGCTATTGCTCCGTGGCCCGGGCCCGATCGGGGCTTTGACCGGGGCCCGAGTCCGGGCAAAAGATTGTCAAACTGGGCCTTCACGAAACCTACGATCCTCCTTTACGGGTTTGGGTCCGATGTTGGGCCGAGTCCCAACGCCACGCATTGGCTGCAGAAACAGCAGTCAACTCAAATTTACTTCAAACAGACGGCGGCGCCCTGCAGTGACATCTGATTGTTTTATGGCCATTGGGATCAAAGAAACCACACCGAGAGTCCACCCTCTGCAAATCCTTGTTTTTATTACTTCACAACATTCCCGTCGGTCAATGAGTAGATGCAATAAACAAATAATAAAGGGGCATTCTCTTCTTCCCATCAGTTTGAGTACTTCAGTTCCTAGTTGTTTGAATCTGGATACGGATCTATGAATTTTTTTTTAACATTTTAGCCGAAAGCGTTGCTACATAAAATTGTGTTATTTTTTTTGTAAATAATTCTTTTTTAGTATAAGGTGTTTGTGTAATGTGAAACCAAACGCATATAGTTACTAAGACAAAAAAATCATAGTGATGGTGAAAGTTCGTGTGTGTTCGTTCGTGTATTTCTAATAAATCGTTGTGTTTTTATTCCGTACGTCATTATGTGTGTAATGTATAATAAGCCTAAACTTTCCAATTTAATTAAGATGTCGGCAAACATAATCCGGTTCCCAAAAAGAAAAAATAGAGAAGAGGCGGGAGAAAGAGGCAAAGGAGTGGCAACTGTCGTTAGGAATGTTCATTAAGTCCGCATCCTCCGAGCCTTTAGAGCCAACTGACTCTGCCGGTATCAATGAACCAGCTTCGTCATCTGTCATCAGCGGGAGCAGTTCATCCGAAACATTGATGAACCTTGAAAAGTGCTCCAAGCGATCCGAAACATTGGGAAGTGTCGGACACGCTGCTTTAGTTGAGTGTGTAAGTGTGAAATGTCCCTCTAGTGATAAAGACCACAGCAGTTTCCCACTCCTCCATCATCCCACATGTAGGCCTAAATGAACAAATGAATCTGTGTTGTGATGTTGGTGATCCGACTTTGATGTGTATGTTGACATGAGAAAAGAGCATGCACCGTTGCCGGAAAGTTTCCCTGAAGACTCAGTGGGTGCTTCGTTACCAATGAGGTATTTTCAAGAAAAACTAGGAAATGGGGAACTTATGTCCAGAGACTGGCTAGTTTGGTGGAGTAAATAGGTCTTATTCTGCATACCGTGTAAAATCTACAGCACCCTGCCTGAAATAACAATTTAGTTTTGCGACTACGGTAGCTGATATTCAGGCCAAAAAAGGTGAAAAAAAGCTCCACGATAGGGTCCCAGAGCACGAGGGTAGCTCTGGCGCACAAAACGTGCTACTTGAAATGGAAAGTAGAAAAGAGAAAATTGAGAGAAGACAAATCAATGACTGATGTCCTGTTCAATCAATGGAGGCTGAGCGGGAGATGTGGACTACAGCTCCTGAAGCGTCTGTTGCACGTAACCTTGTTCTTCGCCGAGAGAGGCTTGGCCTTTCGCGGGAACACAGACAGAGTGGGCGAACCATCCAATGGTAACTTCCTGGGGATGCTCGAGCTGCTGGGACGCTACGACCCCATCCTCAACCAACACCTAACCAAAGTACAGCGATCCCAGGAACAAGGAAGAAGACTGCAAGCTCACTACCTATCCCACGACATTCAGAATGAGTTTATTGAAACTTGCGCTGCTGAAGTAACCAGGGTTATCCTCAAAGAACGGAAGCAAGCCAAATATTACTCCATTATTGTTGGCGCCACCCCGATTTATCCCATGTAGAGCAAACCGCTTTGTTGGTTAGGTATTTACATGCGGCCAAAGACAGTTGAAGTGCGCTATGATATCAAGGGAGCGTTTGGCTTCTCTTCGCCGATTGCTGCAAGAAAACTGGAGAAGCAATTGCGGCGTTAATCATGAAAAAATTCGGAAGAGAATGGAATCTATCGGAAGACTGCCGCGGCCAAGGTTATGACAACGGCAGTGGTATGAAGCGGACTTATAAAGGGGTCAGAGTCATCATACTTTCGAAAACCGCCATGCCATCTACTCAGCGCGCCTGTCACTCCCTGAACCTCTGCGGGGAACGAGCTGCTGAAAGCTGTAGAGCCGCTATCTTTTTTCGGAGGCTGTTCAAAGCTTTTTAACATCTTCAGCTTAAGACCTCAAAGATGGGAAATTCTGAAGGGAAAGATCCACCATTTCCTGCACTCAGCTTCCCAGACCCGTTGGTCAGCGAGAATTGATAGTGTCAAGCCGATCGCCAACCATCTCCCAGGTGTTTTAGAAGCACTTGACGATCTTCTGCTACTTAATTTATCATCAGCATGCAGAAGTGACGTGAATGGACTGCAAAAGTATTTCAAAAAGATTGAACTGCTTGTTGGTTGCTTCGATTTGGGTAAAAGTTTTAAAAAGCTATCGATATTGTAAATAAAGCAATTCTGCAGAGGGAGGAACAGGTAGATGTAGCGTCGAAAAACCTGGGAGGCTCTCTTTGAAGGAACTGAAAATCATGCGCTGTGAAAAATGGGAGAACATCTTCAATGAAACAATGCTTTTAGAAGAAGAAAGCAAGAGAGAGACGCAAACGCAAAAAACTGTGAGGATGAAGGAGGAAAAGAAACAGAGCCGAATGTGAGTGGAGAAGGACAGTTCGTTGTGTTTAAGAGAGAAGTTTTTATCGTAATATTGGATATCATTGTGGACATCACTGTGCGCTTCGGAAGCTCTGAACACTTTAAATGATCGGTTTTCGGTGCTGTGGACTGTCCATACTAAGAGTGACTCGGACATAGAGAATGTGGCATCGGTGCTAGTCAACGAGTACCACACAGACCTGGATTCTGTGCTCGTGTGGATGAGCTGAAGAGTAAGAAATCAGATCTACACAGCCAACTTTGGGAAGGAACGCTGCCGCCGTTGGACCTGCTCAATGCACTGAGGGAGATGAACCTGGAGGCTTTGTTTCCCAACTTGACAATCGTTCTCAGGATTTTCCTCACCATTCCATCAACAGTGGCGAGCACCGAGAGGTCCTTCTCGGTTCTCTAAATCAATAAAGAATGCTGCTGCGCTCGACTAATGTGGCAGGCCGACTGTCTAGTCTGGGGTGTACTGGCTGTTGAGTCAGAGCTTTCCCGAAGCGTCAAACTTCCAGCACATCATAGACGACTTCTCCAGGAAGAAAGCGCGGAAGGTGAAACTTTTAATCGTCTGTTGACTGTTGGTAGAGTCTCATTATGTTATTTAAAAGACGTTTACTTAGCTGATGACCAAACAGTGCATACTTGGGCGACTAATCAAAATAGTGGGGGGATTCGATGACCCAGCAATTACCGATCTTCTTGAAAAATACCGATTTCAACAACTGGAAGTAATTGGTCTCTTTGTCGGTGCAAGAGGAACAATCTCAACATTTTTTTAAAGATTTTAGAAAAGACTTGGAATACCGAAATCACTATCTGAAAGTGTAGTAAAAATTGCCATCGAGGATCGACACACATCTTACATCATCACCTACACTCTTTACCTAAAATACATAAAATCAACCGAATCCTATTAGACCAATGTTAATTACAAATCTTCATCAACATACTTTATTTCTAAATTTCTATCTCACATTATATCAAAAGAAATTAATTTCAAACCATCTTATCTCCTATCAAAAACACAATTAAATTAGTAGAAAACTTATCTAAATTAAAATTAGAACAACAAAAAATCTTTAACTTTAATATCTTTTGACATCGTTAATCTCTATCCTTCAATACCACTAGAAGAAACCATTCCTTTAGTATCCAATTACTTACATGATCGTTAATTGCCTAACTTGATAGTTTCAGATATAGATAAATTACTTAAATTTTGTTTAAATAAACAATTTTTCACTTTCAACAATCAATTCTTTAAACAAGAAGAAGGACTACCAATGGGTTCTCCTCCTTTCACCTATTTTAGCTGAACTGTTTATAAATAATTTAGAAGTTAATTTTATTCCAAAAATTCTATTTTTAATAAAATATTTTATTCTGGAATAGATACATTGATGACATTCTCTTTGTATTTTTCGAAGGTCCTACATCAGAAATTCATGTGGTTTTCTAAATTACTTAAACAATTTGCAACACAGAATTAATTTCACTTTAGGAAATTTCTCAAAACAATTGTCTTCCTTTTGTAGATACGTATATTTGTATCGATTCAAATGATTCTATTAATTTGGCATTTATAGAAAACCTACAATTGACAGTTCAAATAATTCATTTTTCTACAAATCACTATTTTTCACAAAAACTATCATCGTTCTACTTTCTTTTCAACCGTTTATTCAACATACCTCGATCGGTAAAAACAAAATTTTAAAAAGAATTAGACACAATTTTTGGATATTGCTCATTTAAACCAATTCTCTATTCAAAATTATTTTAAACATTTTTAATAAATTTAATTATGTACATAATTTAAAAAATCTAACAACATTACACCCCAATTAATGAAAAACCAAAAAATAAATACATTTCAATTTCTTTTTATTCCTGGAATTTATTTTAACACAATTTAAGATCTGAATAACTTAACTGATTATAAAAGCTCCTACCAATTTAGCTAACATTTTTCTACAATAATTACATATAAATAATAGTCTTGAATCAAGCGGCATATACCAACTACTATGCTCTTGTAACAAAATATATTGGTAAAAACTAAAGAAATTTTACAATTCTATTAAAAGAACATCTAAGATATCTTAAACAACTAGAAAAATATTCTCACAATTTAGATGCAATTAAATCAACTTTCGCTAAACACATTATCCAAAACAAACATAAACATTTAAATCATTCACTTATATATTCTTTTAAAATAACTAATTATAATAGACAAATTAGTCTAGGAATCGACAACGCCGCAGCGCGTTATATAGATCGCTACAACGATTATGAAGAGTCGGTTAGAGTCAGTCACAGCTAGCAGTTGTTCGTTTGTGGTCAATGTCTGATGCCGCCTTATAATTCTGTTCATTTCTGTTACATTTGGTTTAAGTTTGTTTTCTTATATTTAGTTAATACACGCATAATTAATTTAGTTCGTAATCCATTACCTCCTATCAGGTTATGGGTCCAGGCATGCTATAATAAATTAATTAAAAGAATAAGTGTATGTAACGTGAATATTCAGTTGTATGTGGAAAAACCCAGTTGTCGATATTCGTCGTGTAAATAAAAATACAATCATTTTTATGTTCAAAGCACGAAGACAGCGAAATATACGTAAGTGTTAAACTCGTGTAGTTTTCCGCATTCCGCTCCAAGGTTCTTGAGTGCAGGTGTTCATACAACAATCGTGCATTATCAGTACTAAAAACTTTTATTCTTTGTGTACGTACTTTAATTCAGTATTGAAACAAATAAATAAAAATGTCGTCGACCTCAACACGTATCGAATTACTCAATCGCTCAAATTATGACACGTGGAAACTCCAAATGGAAGCGTTATTAATTAAGAACGATGAATGGGGATACGTTAATGGAAATTTAAAAGGCCTGCGAAAGACCCGGACAATTGGGACACGGCCGACAGTAAGGCGAAATCGGACATAATATTATCAATCAGTTCATCTGAACTTAAACAAGTAAAAAGTGCGTAACTCTTCGCGTGACGGGTGGCTGAAATTGGAAGGAATTGATCAATCCAAAGGGCCCGCGCGAAAAGCTACCCTTTTGAAGCAGCTTATGCTACAAAAAGATGGATGTGCAAGGCGATATGAAGGAGCATTTGAAACAAATTCTTTGATGCTGTGGATAAGTTGGAGGAAATGGATGTAAAATCGACAAAGATTTACTTTCCATAATGCTGTTATACAGTTTGCCAGCAAGCTTTGAGAATTTCCGATGCGCAATCGAATCACGTGATTCGCTCCCAGATGCAGAAAAATCTAAGAATAAAAATCGTCGAAGAGCACGTGAAGCAAGAACGAACGAAACTACAGAAGTGCTGAACAAAACGTTCTCTACACGAAAAAAATTTCGAAAGAAACCGCCAAACAAAAACGTGGAAATGAAAGATGATAGTTCTACATTCAAGTATAAATGTCACAAATGCCATAAGGTAGGACACAAAGCCTCTCAGTGTTCGGTAAAGAAGAAGTCAGGATCAAAATCCGACAACGTTTTACGCGAGTGAATGCAACAACGTGCATGAATTACTCGAATCACAAACAGCGTTTTGGTGCCTGGATAGTGGTGCAACTTCCCATTTGTGCAAAGACATTGAGACTCTCTCGACGTTCAGAGTGGTACGGGCAAAATATTTATGGCGGACAAAAGCGCAGCAAGTATTGTGGCAAAAGGCAAAGTCAACATTACCTTGCGAAGTATCCGGTGAAACAAGAATTATCACGTTAACGAACGTCTTACAAGTTCCAGAACTGCGAACGAATTTGATGTCTGTTCCTAAAATAACACAAAGCGGTTATGACGTCGTATTCAAGAAAACGAGGCACAAGTATTGGATGATGATGGTAATGTGCGGCTCGTCGCTCTTCGCAAAGGCGATTTGTATTACGTCTGTGAAGTTGAGCAGAATTTCGAACACGTATCCGTTGGAATAGCATCGCGGTACCCAAAGTTACCCCTGGAAGTTTGGCACCGAAGATTTGGTCACCTGAACGTTGGGGATTTAACTGCAGCGGTATAAAAAGCAGCTTGTCATTGGAATGGAATTAGAAAAGGACAATCCGAAGGTGAATGTGAAATTTGCATAAAAGGCAAAATGTGCGCGTCTCCATATCCAAGTTCTCCGAAGAAAAATCTCGAAGTTTGCGTGAGATAGTCTGCACACTGATTTGTGCGGTCCAATGCGTATCGATTCGCTGGGCGGGAGAAGCGGTATTTTGCAACATTCACGGATGACAGCTACTCGTTGGTGCGAAGTTCGTTTTCTGAAGAGTAAAAGTGAACTGTGTGAAACATTCAATTCAGTGAAGGCAATGTTCGAGACGAAAACCGGTAAGAAAGTGAAACACCTTCAAAGCGACAACGGGCGTGAATATGCTGTCAACAACCAATTAGACACGTTGATGAGAAAATGTGGAATTCAAAGGCGATTTTCGGTCGCGCGAACTCCGCAGCAGAATGGGCTGTCTGAGCGTAAAAATCGTACTTTACTTGATATGGCGCGTTGCCTCAGCGATTCAAGGAAATCTGTCGCCAGGTTTTTGGGCAGAGCTGTGAATACCGCAAACTATTTACGAAACAGGTGTCCATCGAGCAGTTCTAGATGGAAAACCCCTTATCAAATGTAAAACTGGAACTCGACCAAAAGTGAGTCACTTGAGAGAGATCGGATGTAAAACTTATTGCCTCGACACACTAATCCTAACAAAGGGAAGTCTCGAACCTCGTTCTAAAGAAGGAGTGTTAGTGGGATACTCCGAAGTTTCGAAGGCATACCGTGTCTGGATCTCGTCTGAAAGAAAGGTCGAAGTATGTCGCAACGTCAAATTCGTCAATGATTTCGGGAAAACGAAGTGTTACGAAGAATTCGGTCCGGAGGAAGCCAATGATCCTGTAACGGATGTCGAGATCATCACGAATGATAATTTAACGGAAGTCGGCGATAAGCCAAGCCGACAACTTGTGTCAAAACGAAGACCTGGTCGCCCCAGAATTGCTAAAACAGGACTTCCAGGTAGACCAAGGAAACAGTACAATACTGTCTCATTCACCCGGTCCTGAGTCTAACAACTCAGAAGAGGACGACACGCGCGCTGATAAAGCCCAAGTTTGCGAAACTTTGTGTGTGAGGAACCTTTAGATCTAGCCGTTAATGGAGATCAATCCGAAGAGTGGTTGGAAGCCATCGCGGACGAGATATCCTCCATAATTAAAAATAAAACGTGGGACATCGTGAAAAGGCCGAGTGGAGTAAAGGTGATAGGAAGCAGAATTGTTCTACAAAACAAGTTAAATTCAGACGGTGGGATTAATAGAAAGAAGAGGGGCGCTGTCTTGTTGCACAAGGATTTCTTCAGAAACCCGGAGTTCATTTTAATGAAACTTTCTCTCCGGTTGCCAGGTTAAGTTCTATCAGAACAGTAGTGGCAACGTCCGTTAGACTCCGGAATGCGACTGAGGCAATATGATGTCAGCTGCGCTTACTTAAACGGAATCTTAGAAGAAGAGACCTACATGGAGGCTCCGAAATACCTCCCGGAAATCCTGAAAAGATTATCCGAAACGTCTGAAAACCAAACCGTGAAGGCCGAGGCCAAAAAGTGGTTGAGAAAATTTGAGTCAGGTGACATGGTGTGTCTGCTCAAGAAATCGCTATATGGACTCTCGCCAAGCTGGCCGATGTTGGCATACCAAGCTGAGCTGACGTACTCAAGAGAATTGGTGCAGTTCCGACAAATGCCGATCCATGTGTGTACACAATAGTCCAAGGGGGAGCAACCTCCTATATTATTGTGACGTATGTGGATGATATTTTGATTTCGTCACCCGACGATTGTCGTGCTATTGAAATCAGGAAGAAATTGGGATGGCATTTTGAACTTCGTGATCTCGGTCCAGCGAAATACTGTTTAGGTATCGAATTTGAAGCGGATGATCGATCCATCACGTTACGCCAACGCGGACACGTGGAGGAATTGTTAAAGAAATTTGGGATGTTTTGACTGCAAAGCGGTAGTCACACCCTTGGACCCCAGCATCAAATTATGCGAACCAGAGGGAGAAGTTAACGACGACGAGAAAGCCTTACCCTATAGGCAATTAGTAGGCGGGTTGAACCACTTGTCCGTTGCTGCAAGACCAGACATAGCATTTGCTTGTAGTTACTTGGGATTGTTTAACCATTGCTACAATCGTTCGCACTGGAATGCAGCTAAAAGAGTCTTGAGGTACCTCAAGGGGACTTTAGAGATGTCGGGCTACATTATACCACTGAGATGAATACCTCGTTGGATCGGATTCGTGGATGCGGATTAAAGCGGCGATTCGACGGACAGAAAGTCCTACACCGCGCGTTCTGTTTCAAGCTAAGCGGAAGTCTGGTCGGCATGGGGTGCGAAGAAGCAGCAGTCAGTGGCCTTGTCATCCAATGAGGCGGAATATGCGCGGGCTTTGCCGAAGCCGCAGCAGCCACAGATCTTCGGAAGTTTCTAATCGAATTGGGACTCAAAGAAGACAATAGTAGCGTATCATTGCGGCTAATGATGAATCAGGGGCATTATGTTGAAGCGCAAGAACCCGGTGCACCACAGCCGGAGCAAGCATATTGACATCCGCTACCACTTCATCAGGCAATGCCTTGAAGAGGGTCAAGTTACTCTTTACTACACCTCCCCGTACGGAAGATATGCCAGCAGATATTCTCACAAAGGCGCTGTTTCAGCCTAAGCACCGAAAGTGCATGAAAATGAGTGGACTGAATAACTGTCGTCCTGAGGGGAGTAGTCAGGAATCGACGCACGCCGCAGCGTTATATAGATCGCTTTACAACGATTATGAAGGAGTCGGTTAGAGTCAGTCACAGCTACAGTTGTTCGTTTGTGGTCACGTCTCACGCCTATAATTCTGTTCATTTCTACTACATTTATTGCTTGGCTTTCATATTTAGTTAATACACGCATAATTAATTTAGTCTGTAATCCATTACCTCCTATCACAAATTTTAGATAAATTAGAAAATAATATACATTAAAACAACAAATCCAAATTTGTAAGAATCAATGATCAAACAAATTTTGACGATCTTACATTAAATTATCAAACAGAATTTTTATGTCCTAATATATTTAATTAACTCCAGATTCAAACATTTTACATGTAATTTAGTTTATATTAAAAACCTTTATTACAAAACCAATTTATGTTATTCTAAATTTTCATGTAAACCAAATGTCATATTTAACGTTTGTATAAAAATATTTTTGTATTCTGAAGATGACTAACTGATAATTTTTGAGTTGAGTATAGTCAATAAATAATAAATAAATAACTAATATTATTGATTGCTTAAAACGTAAAAAAATTTCATATATATAAATAACCACTTGATAATGAGTGGATCCTATATTCATACATAAATAATATTTTCGGTTCATTTGAAATTGAAAGAAATTAAAATTCTGAAAATATTTTGATCTTTTAGTAACGAAGGTAGGATCTGCGTTGGAAGAAGTTGCAAGAGAAAAATCAGAGATCTGGGTTCCAACAAGATGATCAACCTGGAGCACTTTGGTTTACATGTTAAAATGTTTTAGACTATTCATTTCAAATTACGGATTGGTAGAGATGGTGCTATAAATTTGCTGTCGGTGATAATTGATTTAGCACCTTGCGACTTCTTTCTTGTGGAGATACTTAAAATAAAATTTATAAAAACGCTACCCAAATATTAATTCTTTAAAGAAACACAAGTTGCAGAATGTGGATTAATTAATACAGACAGTTATTAACGAGAAATTGTTTCTACAACAGACTAGAGTATTGCTTGAAGGAAAACGGGGATCATTTGAATATTTATTATAATTTGTTGTGCTACTATTGTTTTTCTGAATATTAAATAAAAATATTTTTATTACTTGCTTGTTATTTGTCATTTTATTATACTAATGTTAAAAAAACCTAACTAAAAATTGAATATACTGTTAATTGCTCATGTTCGTTCTGAGAGTAGACACTGGTATATGGGGCTAAAGTGCTAATATTTATAATTAGAATATTTCTTCTTTGAAATAAATTATTTCCTGCTTTAATAAATATTTACTGTTGCGGAAAATACATGTCTTGTATTCAATATTACTAATAAAATACGTCATTACCATTAATATTACTATTTAAACATTTATTATTTTGATTATAGAAAGAATATTTAATAGTGACACCAATATAATTCTGAAAATAAAGAAAGAGGGGTATCTAAACAATTTATCTAAATTAATCGATTACATCTGTAATAAAATAAATATTTATAATTGTATAAGTTACAAACTCCATATTTTTATATAATATTTGACCTGTCTTATATATCTAGGTATAAGTGCACTAGTTTTACCAAATACATTTTTAAAACAAAATTTTGCAGTACAGATATGCCAAACACAGAATACAAAGTAAATATACTTAAATCGTTAGCTGTCAGTGATCTCATTGGTGCTGATTGTAGATGAGCTGATAAATTCTTGTATTTTGTAGGTGAGAACTAAAGTTGTTCTAATTTATCGTCACCAAGTTTGTATATTGTATTGGTTTCTACTAATATTTTGAGCAGATCTGGGGTTATTTTTTTCTTCTGTAAATATTACATAAACTGTATGAGCCTCTTTTGTTCTTAACTACTTAATTATTGATATGTAAAAATTCACTTGATTAAGAAACTGTACCTTTACAAGGAAACATATAATTTCTTTGTACTAAATAAATTACTTTCTCCATTATAAATATCACTTTTATATCATGTTCGTCATGTTAGTTTATAACTCAATATTAATTTTTATATCATTTTCATACCGGTTTTCACATAGTTTTTCTAAATGTATTGCAACCAACATAAAAACATTTTTTTTTCTTTTTCAAAAACTTAAAAACATTTTGTGAATAAAAATAATGACCGTCACTTTTATAAACTTAACAATCTAATTTGCTTCATAATTTTTGTTTATTTAATTGAAGATGACCTCATAAAATTTTTGATAGGTCGAAACTAGTATTAACTTTTAAACAATAATTATCATCGATTATTTTAAACAAATGTTATCTTTAATAAAAATGTATTGACGACTTTGCTTCTTTCTTTTAATACGATTACAATTACCAATTCCATACACAAAAAATGGATCTGTTCCTTTCTAAAATAAAATTTCTAAATATCCGTTTATTTTTATACAATTACTGTGTGACAAAATGACTTAACATCTAGTACGTAAGAAATTCTTTTAATTTAAAATTAAAAACATTGACCTAAACATTTAACACTCCCATTTTCAATAAAATAAATTAAGTATCTAGATTTATTACCATATTATTGTTAATATTCTAAAAATATTGTATTGTTTTTATGTGAACAATCCTGAATTATATTTTTTACACCAGATCTCATGAATAATTGTTTGTTTTCGCTTATTCAACGTTAATAGTATCAACATGCAAAATAATTCATATTAGTAGGTAAATTCATAACAAGTACTTATTTTCAAAAGTAATCAATTGTTTAAGGTCCTACTGGTTTAGCAATTCTTTCATTTCCTCCATATCCGGTGCAATTCTGAAGACACAAACACTAAAGTAAGTCAGTAATCCACTGTACAAAATAAATAGTACGCCTTCGTTTTAATAAGAACATCATGCAAGAAGTTAATATATTAGGTGATGAGGTTGATAGATTGAAAATGAGTATGAGGGCTTCAGCAGCTTGAGCTTAAGTTGGGGAATGCGAAATAATTTTTTCCAATCGGCCAAGGTGGATAAGTAGGCGCGGTCCAGTTCAGTGAACCTCAATATTTTGAAACAAAGGCCGATTGAAAAATTATTTTGCATTTTTTGCTTAGAATCAAACTGTGAATACATATTTTCATTTTCTGCCCCGTGGTATAAATCACCCGTATAGTAATAAATTTCTGCATCAAATGTAGAGTAACTTAATAATATCTGAAATAACTTCAACGTAATATAATAGTGTTATAGTGAATATTTGATTTGTTATTATTATAGGAGCCCTGCAGTTTGTATACAGAAGGTACAATGTAATGTCTTTGTGATAAACAATTCGTACTAAAGAAACGCTTTTCTTGTTGTAAAAGAAACTGTTCTCTGGTGGAGCCTGATGCATTTAGTACCAAAAGCATAGACCTCGCGGGATGGACGTAGATAAGCAGTTGAATGGCTTGTCCTTTTTAATCAGATTTGTCATTGAGGGTTACCTGAAGCGACGCATATATAGAAATCGTCCAATTGCTTCGCGTTGCGATTCAGAAAGAAACCTAAATGGACAACCTTCCTCGGCGGCCAAAGTGGTTTGTACTTTCTATGGGACAATTCTGTCAAACAAAGATGCGTACGTGACATTTTGGCTTAGATGCTTCATTTACTACGACGACGGATCTCCCTGTTTAAAAAAAAAGTTCAGAAGGATCAAGTTTCCGTTCCAGCTTAAAAATGTGCTCCACAGTAGAAAAACACTCCAGCAGGGAATTTCGGCGGACAATTCCTTGACTAGTGCTTTGAAATTAGTAATTCAAAAAATACGGACTTTGGCAGTAATTTTATTCGGTTGAAACGCAGAATTGGACTAGTCGCATCTTTATAAATATTAATAAGAAAAATTAAAAATAAATCTAAAACTACTTTTTTTTTTTTAAATAATCTGTTTGAATCGATTATTTTATTGTGGAAATTAATTTCAACGGTTTAATCGTTTTTCCACTAGTTTTAACGTATGATACACTGTTGTTTGTTTATTACGCTGTGATGGAAAACCATGTGTTTGTGCTTTCCACACGTTTCATTTACTAAATGAATATTGACACTTTCCATTCACACAAATGATCATTAAATGTTTGAGTTGGAATTAAAATGAACACTGAATGCGCAATTGGTTACATTATTATTCCTAAAAGGAGTCTTGACGTCACTATCTTAACATTAATACTTAGCTTCACTTTCAACTCAGGTTCATATTTTGTGCTCATTTCTGGTGTAAACGGAAAGCGACAATTGATGACCAGGACCTATGGAATTTTAAGGATAGTCTCTTATTTCAAGAGCTTGGTCCCGAATTTTTCGTTACGAAAATTCAAAATAAAGAAAATAATTAACTATGCAAAAGTAATTAATAATCAATAATAGCACTACTGCAGTATTATCAACCGTATAGTTGAATGCTTGTTTTATCCACTTTTAGAAAACTAAAATGGTGTGTGTTGTTTTCCAAATTTGAGTTACTTTACTTTAAAAATTAATTATAATCAAAATACATGGCGAAACATTAATTTTGCGAAGTTCTTTTACTAATATTCCTTAGTAATTAATTATTATATACATGTTTATCTACTAATTTAATCATTAAAAAAGAGTTAAAAATTAAACACTAATTTTTAATATAAAAAATAAAACAAATATAAATTATTGATTAAATAAAATTAACTATTACATTATTCAATTAATTAACAATTTAAATTATACAAAAAAATATCAATTAAAAATATATTTAATTATAAAATAAAAGCTTGTTCCTTTATTTTTTTTCATACTAAAAATTCATTAACTAAAAATTAACAAATATCAATAATCAGACAATTAAATTTTTCTTAAAAACTTTAGATATATTAAGAAACAAATAACATTTCATTTCAAACTGTATATAAAGAAAATTTATGAAACAATTAAACATATATATATATATTTGTAATAAAAATAAAAAATAAAAAGCTGCGTAAGTTAGAAGTGAAACAAGCGTAATTTTTTAATATTTATTACACGTGCTTAAAACCCCAAAAGATTTTTATTACAAATATATATATATATATATATATATATATATATATATATGATAATGTTTTATTCTTTCACGTAAACATGTTGTAATAAAATTTTGGGTTTAAACACGTGTAATAAATATTAAAATTACAACGTTTCACCACGCTAACACGCAGCTTTTTCAAGTAATTAATAAATAACAATCTTACTTATGTGATTTTGACCTTTGAACGTGTCGTGCTGACCAGAACGTCAGCACAAGTATCGGTATCATAAATGTTGTTTTTGGTGAGTTATTTTTGGTTGTTCTATTTGTTGATTATTTTGTGATCTTCTATCCTGAGGTAAAGTTAATAACGGTTTCCAAGTGTTAGGTAAACCTTTCCATCATCTCGTTTAAGTTACTTAACTAGGACGTCTTTCTATCTCGATTTGTTCTCTAATGAGGCGTGTTACATAAATATTTTTCTCTTTCCTAGCATTCTTGTATTTTCAAAATCGATTTTATGTCCTGTTTGGTGATGATGTTCAGCTAGAGAATAAGTTAAACATCCTTTTCGGACTGCTAGTTTGCGTTCTTCTCTTCTCGCAGAAATAATTTCGATTGGTTTGTCCAACGTAAGAGATGTTACATCCTCCGCAAGGAATTTTGTAAATGCCTTTGATCTTCTAAAGGAATAATATCTTTAGGGAACGGAGGAAAGACTTAACTTTGAGTTAACAGGTACAGAAACTACCCCAAGTGTTGTGTTTGCAGAATGTTACTTTATCTTCTAGTACCCTTTGAAGTACGGATTGGATACAAACAGAACTTGCTGTCACTTCTTTGTTTCATCCTTTTCGGGCTTTACAACATAATGACGTGAAAAACCATTTTGTTCAAAAAGCTTGATTCAGAAGATTCATTTCTTCGTGTATATGCTCTCGCTGTCTGTTAGCTCAGCAGATCTAATTAATAAGGTTTTAAAACAGAATTCAAATGTTGTGGATGATGATGTGAATTAGCATGTAGGTATCTATTGGTATGAGTTTGTTTTCTATATTACACTGTATGTCCTAAATGTCTGGTTTCTAATTAGTAACACGTCAAGAAAAGGTAGTTTTCCGTTAACTTCTACTTCGGTAGTAAATTTAATTTTGTGGATGAATATTATTTAAATAATTTAAAAGCTAGTAATGCTTCATTACCATGTGGCCATATGGAGAAGATATCATCAACATATCGTAACCAAAGTTCTTGTTTGTTGAAGATTTTGAGCTCAGATGAATATTATCCATAAATAAATTAGCAATTGCAGGTGAGATAGGTGATCCCATTGGTGCTCCTTAGTTTGTTTATTTTAGAGTCGTATACATATGTATATGCAGGATATATATATATATATATATATCTCACCTGCAATTAAGTAATTTATTTATGATAACTTTTGAAACAAATGCAATTCAAGAATCTAATTATATATAATAGCCTTCTTGTAATCTATGATTAATACTTAATATATATCAGAGATGAAAGCTTACATCTGAAATCCAAAAATTTAAACTTTAATAGTGGATTAAGACTACTGAATATACAAAGAAACCCATTAATTTACATTTTTTCTCACAGGTATACACACACAAAATTGGATTAAATAACCAAATCATTGTTAAGAAAGTACGTAGAAGCAGGAAAACCAAAATATACCTTGTTCTTGGCGGATCAGTCGGTGAGAATGTAAGAGAAACGATTCTACTAGTAACCTAGTCTAATCCAACATTTGAAAAAGCGAAATCAAATAAAGAAGAAAAAGAGAATAGGGGACATATGTAAATTTTTGAAAGTCATCAAGGATAAAACCTTGAAATCCATTTTTTGGTGGTATTTAAGTAGTCCTTCTTAGAGTTGGGTTAAAATAAAACAAAAAACAACTTATTATGGTGATAATAAATTATTTACTACAATGTCCAAGAAATGGCAATTATTAAAATAATAGCATGACAATAATGTTAAAATAATTAATTTAAAAAACTTTTACTTTTGTCAGTGAAACAATAAGAGTCAATTAAATTAATTACGCCGAACAATGAGCACATAGTTCGATGTCAACAATTAAAATTGTAAACGTATAAAACATATGAAAATAAAGAATGATGTATAACATAAACTTGTATTGGGTCGAAAACAGTAAATAATAATAAATAACTTGGGTAAATATTAATCTTAATACTATTTGTATAAAAGTGGATTGGATCTGTTTTGTCTTTAAAGTTTTTAGTAGCAATTTTTGTAAATAAAGTTATTATATAGTATAATTTTATAAATTTCTTTTTTATTTTAGAATATTAATTAATTTTGACTTAGTCCTGAATGTTGGATTAGTTTTTGAAATGTAAGGTGGTACGGATGATGAGATAATGTATTAGACATAGTAGTGAGGGTGAATGGCTGTTTTGTTGAGACCAATTGTTGTAGTATATGATTTTATGATAATTTTTTAGGATAGCACTTGTGTGGCATAATTAGTAATTTATATTTTTTCTTGTAATTGTAAACTACATAATTTTTTATTTTATTTTTCATGGAAATAATAACGTTTAGTTTTTGGTGAAAAAGGTGTTTAGATAAATAATTAATGATTCGATTAGGATGTTATTTGGTTTAATAAAAAGTCAACTAGAATGTCACGGTATGACTTACCATCAGAGAATAAAAACCATTTGAATTAAATTTATAAGTTAAAATAACTGGACTACAACGTCTGGTGGTCGGACATATTTGTTAAGATAAGGATAAATAAACCGAATAAGCCAAATTTTGTAACTGACTGTATATATAGTGCTGCTAAGTTAGAATCGTTGTTTATACAACTTACATAGCACGAATTAATAAATTAATAAGAAACATTTTTTTAATGAATTCAATATTGGGAAAAATCTAGTTGAGTATTCACAACTGGTTTTGAATTGAATTATTACGATGTAAATTTGTTCTAGTTTAAGATTGGATTTATTTATATGATATGAATAAATAAAATCTGTATCTAGTGGAAAAAGAATGATTAGTTTCAAGATATATTTCTGCCGACATTATAGGTTGTTGTGAAGTCTATCACATCTGATGTCTTGATCTACAGCTAATCTTGGGACAACTACCACACTTCAAAAAGCATATAAACACCTTAGATTCTAGTGGTTCTATTTATCTGTAATCTTTTTATTAAATTTAAAGAGTTAAGTTTATATGAAAACCTAAATGAATATTAAATCATACAAAGAGTGCAGCGAAAAACATTACTAATGTTAATAAAGAACGTAAACTAGCAACATGATTGATTGACAATAGAGTCTTTCGCGTCTAGGTTTTTGGCCAAATTGGTAGATAAATACTGTTGTTTTTCTTAGCAGTTTATAAATAGTAATCTCGGTAAACGTTATTAATTGCTAATCTTCTTATTATATTTATTTTAATGATGTTAATACAATTTAGAGTGACAGAAGTTAATCTATGTATATATGCATTAAAAGCTGCTTAGTCTACGGGTGATTGAAGTTATGGTGGTAAGATGTCACCATATACTAAGTGACATAGAAAGAAACACCCAGTAATAATGAATATTTTGTAAATTTTTTGGGAATATATTTGTTTATATTAAGATAAAAAACTGATCAGTTTTTTCAGCCATATTGCCCTAGCGGCTGTTTTGTTAACCTCATTCAAAAAACACTTGATTGGCAATGCAAATAATTAGAACAGGATTGTAAGTACAGTTGTCATTTGCTGATTTAAATTGCATTTCAAAGAGCTTTTAATTCAATCACAAATTTTCCAATGAAGACGCCATGAATTTCGGCAATTGCCAGCTTTGACAAGGGCAGAATTGATGAGATATAGCCGCTAGAACGCAACGGAGCTTAAACACCGTGGCAGTCTGTGTTTGGGCATGAAACCAGAGGGCCGCACACAAGGAGTATAGGGAAAGATAGGACGTCGTCGAAGAACCACAGAACGCGAAGATCGCCGTCTTAGACTATTATTTTACAGGACCGCTTCTCTTCACACCGGCGATTGCGGACCAGTGGTTTAAAGAACATGGAAGACCGATTGGGATGCGAACCGTTTATAGACGGATAAGAACCTTTGGGCTCTTTCATACCGTCCCCTTTGAAAGCAACACTGAATCCAGAACATCGACGTTATCGTCTAGCGTGGTGTAGAGAACGGGCAAATTGGGACCGCTGAAATGGAATTCAATTGTCTTTAGCGATGAATCCAGATTTGTTTCGGTATGCATGACGGCCGCAAGGGGCAAGAGGTGCCACGGCGCAAAAGGTTGATGAAGATCTAATTATTGTGAATGAAAGTACGCAACCACAGTTGGGAGTTGGTGGCGGCTGGGAGCACGTTAGAAGTAGGTCACCTTTCGGCTTTGCCAGGTAACATGACCGCTGAGCGCTACATCCAGGAGGCCGTGGACCCCCATATTGTACTTATGTTCAGATCCATCCCCAACAGCACATTCAACAAGACAACGCACGACCTCATGTTGCTAGGGTTTCAGTCAATGAGGCCAATCAAATTGCTTTTGCCGCTCGGCCACTAAGATCTCCCGATCTTTCGCCCATCGAGCACGTCTGGGATATTATGGGAAGAAGATTACTCAATTTACCTCACCCTGCACAAACTCTAGCGGCTTTGCAGCATCAGTTACTGATAGCATGAGATACCAAGAAGAAACTAACTGCACCCACAGAAGGATGCCCTGCACGTGTTAATGAGTGCACAAGACATCGTAGGAGCAACACATTATTAAGTTTTTTTAAGAAGTTAACAGTTTAATTTTTATCAAATTGTGATCGTTTACTAATCTAATTCGTATACACTAGTATACCAAAAAATTGTTCAAATAAATTCATTATTACTGGGTGTTCTTCTTTATGTCACTTAGTATAAGTAGATTTGCGGTAAATCTCAAAAGAAAGAGAACCTTGTACTAGATTTATGTATGGATATCAACGTGGTTATAAACTATTTTGCCGTGGCAATCCGATGTAAACATAATTCTTTTGTAATGTTGGTAAATAAAGAGACTGCACTTATTATTGTAACAAAAACCAGTAAAAGTTGTACTTTTTCGATGAGTTAGTTGAACAGAATGAACATAAACAATGACGTTTATATTTTATTTGCATCTCTTTGCAGAGACAGAAAACAGTAAATCCTCACGAACGTTTCGGCTACAACTACAATGCGTAGCCTTAATCAAGACATCAAATTTAAATCGTCTTTTTCACACATGGAATTTGCACTTGATACTTAGACTCTTGTACCAAACAAAAGTGTCACGCTTGTCAGCTGCATCTCGAAACCTTAGAGTATCGCACAAAATGATAGTAAGAGAGCTGGAAGAGTATGACAATTATTTCGTGGTAAAGAAAAGTCACTTTATTTGGGACGCTACTTGTGTGGACATGCTCGCTCCAAACTATATTCCTACAACACACAAATCCGCTGGTTTCGCTGCTGAAGCACCCGTTACGGGGAAGGAAATAAATACAAAGACATTATCGACAATTTCCATTCTGTGGCATTTGCTGTAGAAACTATTGGTCGCTCCTTCTTGGTCAGCGATTAAACAGTCTTATTGAAGGTATATTCTTACATTTTGATAATTTGTTGAACTTCAAGAGTTTTGTTATATTTGCTTTGTAGAAGATTTATAAATTTAAAATTTTTAAACGACACATCACTTGGAACAATTTTCAAAGATTTCAAGAACATCTATTAATTACAGACATAAATGTGACTGAGTCAAGAAAAGTCACTGCCTTTACGTAGAATAGGCATGCGCAGTTGATCTGACGTTGGAGGTAAACAAAGCCTAGTTTCCGTATAAAGATACGTAGTTGCTTTATGTATTTTCTAATTTTTTAAAAGTTTTTACAGTGTTTTGTTGTTCCATATAAACGATTTTTCTGGATTTTGTCTAAAAGTAAAACCTTGTGTTTTATCTAATTTGAATAAACTTACTTGTTGAAACAGTGAAGTGTGAAACCCCATTTGTTACCTGGGAGATATAATTGTAAATTAGCGTGTTTATTACCATGTTCTATTATAGATAATTATTATCATTAAGTTTGGGTTATTGGTTAGGTAGTTATTTTTAATTGCTTGTGGAAAAGTAGCTGCAGGAGGCGGGTATACGTTTTTCTGCTAAAAATTAGAAGGAGCAGGTAAAGCACGACAGAGCAGGATTCCTTTGACTTCGGAAAGAAACAAAGCGAGATTTTAAAAGAAAGTAAGGGATCAATTGATTGTAGCTTAATGAGGTCTGGATATGTGAATGGACATTATGATTAATTAACTCTTTTAAAATCATGCTCTGTTTCTTTATACGGGAACTAGGCTTGTTTTACCTCCAACGTTGGATCAGCTGTTCCTGCGCACATGCCTAATATGTCTTGTAGGTTGTTAATATACTATTAAACAGTGACGATGTGTTAAACCGTTGATTGAAAAGTCTTTGGTTAAACTCACTTTTTAGCTTAAAGAGGATATAGCATAAATTTGGTAAATAGTCGCGTATGGTCAATAAAAATCTTCATGTTTTTGTGGAAACTTCTTCATCCTCAGTAGATTCATAGGTATGTGATTGGCAACGTTGGCAGTTAGAAGATATACAAATACAGTAAATCTGCGTTTTTAATAAATTTGTGACACTTTAATTTTATTCAGTTTACAACAATCTGCTTCAAAAATAATTTATATAAATTTTAAATTAATAGTGAAGCTTGATAATAAACATTATGCAAATACCTACATCAAAACTGCTGATAATATTTGCTTACAATGTTTGGCCAGGCGAATCGTGAACTTCTTTTGCGTTGACCTAGATCACGCATGGATTCACAACTTCCTTTGTTAGGTAAAACATCTAAATAAATTAACACACGAGTTTAAGAGTAATAAATACAAACCGTGCTTCGAAAGGCTTTGATTTCTTTAAGCTCAGATTTGACTCAGCATTCCTGGCGGCGGAGGTACTATTTTTTTAAATCTGGATTTTCTGGTTCAGGTGTGTTTGGGGCTTCAGGGAGATGGAGTTTTTTAGGCGTTTCAATTTTTCTTCTTCTGCACATTTCTTTGCTTACCCGTTTTCTTATACTTTCTAGATCGAGAATAAACTGCACTATGAATTATTCGTACTAGAAACGGAAGGTGTTCGGTTGTATTTGTAGGTACATTTAACGTACTGATCAGATGACAGGGAACTGTTCGAACTTTCAGACAAACAGTTCTCCGTTGATTTTTCGTTTTTTTATTGCCAGAATGAGTTAAAAAATATTTTTCGGGTTGATTGTTATAAGGCCACTGGATATGCCTTTGCGAAGAGCATTACGAACTCTAAACACGAAGCTGAAAGAGCAAGCTGCGTGGTAGTTTTGACTTGCCAAATGATTTTATGAGTTCGTTGGGTTGTAAAGTTGCATCAGGAGTTTTAAAACTTTTAAAGTGCGAAGTAACTACGTGCTTTAAATAATCCAGAGTTTTATTTTTCCTGTCTTCATTTTTGGCAGACTTTTTATTTCAATTTTTTACCTAAAAAATAATATTATTTAATAAGACAAACCAAATGTTTTTAACAACTACGATACAGATACTGTTCAGAATACTTACTTACAAAAGATTCAGTGTTTTAGATTCCTTTAAAATGTAACGAAAACTTCACAAATAAAATTTTGAAAAAAAACTTCAAAACAATAACCGTATATCTTGTGCACAGCAAACTAACAACAATGTTTATGAAAATAATTTTGAGAAACAATAATATGTTAACGTATGTTCTTGATTGAGTTATATCATATACCTACTTAATTCAGTTAGTTGGTGATGTATGTATTTATTATGTTGATTTCAGTGTGGGTTATGTAATTTATACCGTAGAGAAGAAATGCAGTAAATCTAAGGAGTTAATTGTACATTTGGCTTTCTTTGACCTAGATGTTGCGAAAAACAAAAACTTGGTTTTTTACAGTTTTACCACTTAATAATTTAGTTATTATGATGTATTGATGTTGTGGCGATCCATCTAAGATCAGCTAAATATGTATTGTCCTATTGATTTGAGTGTGAGGATTTTGCTTGTTTTATGTTGCATTTATTTCGCCTAGTTTTACTGATTTATTTTATTGCTGCTTAGAATGGTTTAGTGGTAAAAAGATAAAGATTTACTAATCAGTTGCTGGTATTTTTGTTCAGATTGTTGATACCATTCATCCATGATTCGTGATTTCTTTATTATCGCTGCTACAAAATCATACTAGTTAGCTCACCATGTTGCCAGTTGGAACAGGTGTTTGTACATCTAACTTCTATCTTCCTTTCGTTGCAAAACTCCGTAAATTCTTCATGGATCTCTTGTCGCAATTTATACACTTTGGATTTCGAAAAATGGCAAATATTAGAATAAGAAATTTTTTGTATTTAGTCTTGTTTGTTTTTTGTAGGTTTTAGTAAGATGAATTTTGTAAACTCATCGATGACTTCGAAAACGTGACAGGTTCGCTTTGTTGTATTATTTCTTAGGGTCTTAGAGGGATAGTATTTTCTCCTTCCTATCTTGCCGGATAATTATATACTAAAACGACATATCGGTATGTCTGATCATGGCATAAAGGGTGATCCAAGTATAATAATACCAAAAAATGCCAACCAACTAATTGTAACGACATGTGTGCGTTTCCGGTCATAGCGCTATCTAAGCTTGATAGCTTTAATGCTTGAAACAGACGTGTGTCGATAAGGCCAAGTTTTCTTAGTTTATACTATTTGCATACGTGTTAATGTTTTACACGAGATGTCGTAAGACACACATTTTACTTAAGTATAATAATGTTGAATCTCACTTAGAACAAATTTTGATACGGATTTTAATTCCTTCAGATATGTGGAATATCTTACCTACAAACTGTGAAATAAAATAATCAGTAAAAACTTTTTCACAAAAACTTTCGAAAAATCGCTTGAAGCCCAAAAGTAAAACTTTGAAAAAAATACAACTCACAAATACTAGAGTAGGCCTTTATTGCACACGTATTTTACTCAAACTCATTGAAATTCTCGATTAGGAACGATGGACAGAAATATGAAGAAAGAATTGACAATTCTGAAAATCACAAAAATTGTACCAACATATTTGGGTTCTTCTAAAGTTAGTGATACCTCACCTACGACAACTTGAAGTCTTCACTTTTTTTCCGATCTTGACTGCTGATACTCTGATATATGTTCCGCATCTGATTCCATGAATCTCTCCCCAATACTTACCAGTCATTAAAACCATCTCGTGAAGACAGTCTGTCCGAAGTCAAATTTGACGTTGCGACATTTAACGAAAAATCGTCAGCTTCAAAAGTAATTTTCTTCACCTGGTACCGATGGATTAATCTCATTTTTCTTAAAAGTGTGATGGCATATTTTTGTACTTTTCTTTCCAATAATATGTGTCGATCTTTGATAGGTTGACGACACAGACTTATGGAAAGTAGTTTCTGTGACCGTGGTTTACGGAAAAGCAAAGATAGATAAATACCTGATAATTATCGTTCCATTAGCCTACTTTCGATTTCACCTCAGATTATGGGAAATATTCTAGCTGATGCAATGCTCCCTGTTTTTTTCAAAACATCATGATACCAATCGAATAACATAAATTTGTCAAAAGAAGATCCACTTTCAGCAAAACCTTCTTGCTTGTGTAAATGATCAATTCCTTTCTGCTTAATAAATAAATTGCCAACTTATTATAGTGTAATGGACCTGGCTTTTGATAGAGTACTATTTGGTACGGTTTTGGTACAAGTTTGAATTATAAGTGAATTTGCAAAAATCTACTGTTATGGATTTAAAGAAATTACTTATCCAATAGAAAACTATGTTAAGATTGGTCGTCTTATTAATCTAAAAGGTTATTAGTGGAAAAATGGATCAACTTTTGGCCTTTTTTTCATAGCATACACAAGTGACTCCACATTATCATATAGTGCAAAAGCTTTATGTTTCACGACACTGGCACTATGGAATATGAAGCATCAAGGCTAATCAGGATTTTTGACTTCTATTATGAGTGGTATTCTGATTAGTTGGTAGATAAATATGTTGATCTGCACCCGGTAAAAATAATCCGAGAGTACGTGGTACTCACTTCACATAACAAAAATACTTACACCTACATTATCATACGTAAATCAAGGTGTTACAGTTACATTGATTTAACTTGGTCGCAACACATAATAAAACTTGTAAACATGCTAACTCAAAGTTATATCTTACGAAAATTTTACAAAGATCTCATTTTGTTCTTCTATAAATTGATATATAACTGTGGCGTTTAGGGTGTATTACTTCTAGACGTCGGTTTGGATCAGGGAAAGCGGGCTACGCCTGAGTAGAGTTTACCAGCGTTTATTGTTATACATAGCGTGATCGAGCTAGACTAATTATAATGAGCGAATGGAACGTTGTAGGTCAGCACATAGTAATCGGCGCACATGCTATGCGATGTCACCTGATATTCTGGTATTATGTATCGAGCTTTGGCCGGTCTTTACTTAATGCCATGTTGTGACTTGTTGGCTTCTAGGCTGCCCCCATTATTCGGTTGAAACTGCACTGAATTGATGGCGAACTGGACTGTGTGTCGAACTGATGAACTCGTGAAACAAATTGATTTCTGTTGTTGTACCCACTACGTTTTATACATGCAAAGTAGGTTAGTGTGCTTAGTAAGCAAGGCCGTTAAGAATGCTGAGTGCGTACACTTACTTACTTGCAATTGTATGTTATTGTTTCCGCGTTTAGTACATACGTAATACGCATATCCTCCTTTAGTGGATGAGTCCACGATAAAGCGTGTTGGAAGTTTGTTGGCCAGAATATGCGAACAAAGTGTCTGGTTTTTTTGTGTGCGCATTTTCTTACTGTTGCGGATGCTGCAATTGAGATGTTTGTCGTTGCTGCTTTTTGTTTTGTTAATGTTGCTGCTCCAGAGGCGAATTTGTGCTTTATGTGTGCTTTATTCGACAGCTTGTGTGCGCTAGAGCTCGTTGCTCTGGCATTTTGTGTGTGACAGGCGAATGGACGTCAGAACCAAGCTTCGTGACGTGTGTAGGCGAGCTTGCAGCTCCAGCGCAAATGTACTTCAAAGACTTGGGCCTGTGAGTTCCGTGACGTGTGTGTGAGTGCGGTTTAATCGTTGACGGCTATGTCGTCGAGACGTAGTGCGTGTCGTAATTGTTTGTTCCTCTAAAACAGCAATCGTGGCGTTTGCGGGTGTTGCAGCGGTCGTGGCGTTCGTGTTTTTGTAGCGAATGCTACGTTTCAATTGCTTTGGTGGCTGCTGCGGATGATGTGTCGGCTGTTGAGGATGCTGCAATGGATGCTGTGATCGATGTTGCTTACTTCAGTGACAATTTGTGCGATGCGAGTGATAAGATCTCGCAACTGAGCTTTGTAAGCTTCGTGAGGTATGTGTATGCGCCCATGGTACCCGTAGGCGACAGGCTGTACCTGTATTTGACAGGCGAAGGTGTCCAGAACCAGCGTTGCAAGTCATAAGTTTGTGTAAGCGAGCGCCACTCCAGCCTGGCGTGGATGACGAAGTCTGGGCCTATTGAGTTCCTGGGTGTTGAATGTGTGTGCGTGATCGCAAACAGCTCTGTCTTTTTGAGAGTAGGCTGTTCTGATCGATGGGTCGTCTGAAGTGGCGCAGATGCGGCAACTATGGATGATGCAGCGTTTGGAAGCGTTAGAGTGGATGCGGCAGAGGTTATAAGTAGGGGATAAGGATGCAGCGAATGCGGCGTTTCATCTTGTTCGGCGTTGTTTGTTGGGCAATGGAACTTGACGAAACGGCTTTGTGTAAAATCTACCAGCCCAAATTGATGTGTTACATCATTGAGTGCGGAAGAAAATGTCGGTGCCGACGATGTCCGTGGCGGACGCAGCGATGGCACGCTGTGCTTGGCGGATGGTCGCCGCGGCAAGCGCGTGACGGTAAACATGTTGTCGCGACGGCGTGTTGTCGGCGGTGGTTGGGGCGGCAGCAAGCGTAGCGGGCTCAGTGGAGGTCGTTTTCCTGTTTATGTCGTAGCGCAGGTATAAAAATTGCGATTATAAATTGTTGTTGTGTTGTTGCTTCTCCTGATGCTGGTCTTCCTCTGATTTGACCACGTTGGGGTCACCACTGTGGCGTTTCGCCACCTTCTTAAATTCCGCGGGTGTAGTTTCGTGTCCGGTTCTCATTCGTGACCAAAACCCAATGGAAAACGTTCAGCGGTGGGGTACTAGACCGTCCTGTGGTATTATTAGTTCACTTTATTTGAGAGACTAAAGTCGGCTAATTTATTGTGTTTTGCTGACCCTCGACTACGAGAGATCTTATTATAGCCTACTGTATAATCCAATTTAATTACGAAAATCTTAGTAATATCTTTATACTCAACAGTGATTTCTACCTTCGGAGGACACAAACTGAAATTTAAAAAAGAGAATTTCATTTGCTTTCAAAGACAATCGTAACACTAATCGTGCGTTTAAACTTTGATTATGTAGAAACAGTCAATATAAACATTTTTAAGAACATAATTATGTATATTTCTGTATACAAGTGGTAAAAACAAGCTCTATATCGTTAAATTATATGTTTCTTGCGTTATCAGTTTGTTTATTTGTGTCTTAGGTCCCTACTGCTTAGATGCTATTAAACTATAGTGTAGCGCCCTTGTCTTAAAGCATCTTTTTCACTACTTCAGCGTTAAAATTGCTTTTAATCTCTTCACTGACAATAGCTATTGGGTGGTGCTTCGAAACTGCTACGATTTTTTTAAAAATACACCATTCTTAATAACCTTCTGTGAGCTTAATATTATGCTGCCAGAAATTACGGAAAAACTTTGCACTCCTTTTTGGAAGAAAGAATTCAAAGATGCAAGAATTACGTTCCTAGTTTTAGGCGACGTTTCGTTTCGACTAATCAAGGGAGCGAAACGTCACCTAAAACTAGGAAGTCTAAGTTTTTTGCATCTTTAAATCTTTCTTATTCAAAATGGGTCTAGAAGTTTTTTCCGTAATTTCTGGTAACACCAACTATTTTAAAATAAATGTTCGACAATAACAAACTGTAACATACTTTGTAACTTGTTACATTACAGTGATTTGTTACAAGTCATTACTATTATACAATATAATACATTTAAGCCATTGTTTAGTACTTGTAATTGCCATTTTTGTTTGAAAAGTCTACTACTGGCGTGACTGTAACTTGTAGAGTTTTGACTTAAAATTAAATAGTAATAATAAAAATTGTATAATTACCCTTAAAGGTAGACGATATGTTAAACCGCTAGTTTTTTTTGTATGCTTTTGTTCTGTAATATGTTATTTAATGTTTTTTTCCCATTTTATTAAAGTTATTATTTTGCTATGGAAAACACCGATAAAATGTAAGTTAACCATGATTATTTCAGATTGTAAAATAACCACTGTCGCAGCTATGAGACGCTTAGTAGGGCATTTACATTCTATTTTTAGAACATATGAAGAGAATCTTTTGAAACAATGCAACAACATGCAGGAATGAATTAATATATGAGTGGAATTGTTTATGTCATTTGAATATATGATACACACACGCAAAATTGAATAGCATCCAAAATTGTTTGGTCAACTTCAAGTTAAGAAGGTACTAAATAATTTATTATGTTTGTGTGCAGTTTCTACCATGAGTGATGGCACAGTAATGTTCCACGAGAACTTCTTAAGCTAACTTAGTAAATGTAAACTGAAAGCTTGGTTTAATCGTGCGTTAATTCATATTTTTTTCTGCCCGCATTGGTTTGTTTTAACTGAATGAGAACGATACTCTTTACGCATGAATTTGTTGGAACGTTAATACTTAATTATCTTTATAAGAAGGAACGCTTCTGCATGAATACCTCTCTTATTAATGACGTTTTTGATATATTGATCTAGTTCGACTCGGATGGGCGTATTTTTAAACCGCTTGGTAACAGCCGTCGCTTGACTTAATTGTTTTACCTTGGTTTGTTGCAAATGTAGTAGTTTGTACATCTTCACCGTCAAATTATTTGATATTTTTGATTCAACAAACATTAGGGTGCTTGTTAGAAAGGAAGAGGTTAAAGCCGCCTGGTTGGTTGACTTAATTGTTCTACCTGGCTTGGTGCAAGTGAGTAGCTTATCTCTCTCCTCGACTTAACATCAAACTTTTACTATAACATTTACTGTCATTGAACTTATTATTTACCTGTTGATACAAAGAATATCAAAGTAGAGTTTATTCATTTATGATTTTGATTTGATTTATATGATATTTGCACATGCTATTATACATGCTATGTTTCTATGTTGTGTTTGATGATTTATTATTTTATTCGCATAAATGTATACATTATGTTATATTGTTTTTTTCTTGTGTTAGTTCTAATTACGACGTATGCTTCTTTAGCACAAAAGTGTTGATCTTATATTCTCATCGTGTATTACACTTAAATAACTCCTGGGGTGCTGGAATGGCTAATTAAAACCTTTCCTATAAAATTATCGATTAGCACGGTTTCGTATTCAGTTAAGCTACAAATACAACCGGTGGACACTACGGTCTGCAGGGCCGTTTATACTGCATAATTTCTACTCCGAGGAAACATATTCGCCTTCCGTTCTTTACATACCTTCTAAGGAAAATCCTGGGGTCACCTACCTTCTGGAGCTGCTTTGAATTACTGTCGCTTAGTAGGAACTTTTATTCTCGAAACTACATACACAGAATACAGCTAAGTTTTTTAATGTTTAAGTAACTCCATTCAATATTAATGCGTATAAAGCTTACGTACATGCAGGATTAAACGGTTTGACTCTCTAGCATTTAAGCAAATTTTTATTTGCCCACCACCGACGTTTGGTTTTGTTTTTTAACCAACTCTATAAGAGCTTGGAGGCTTTACATAAAGTGGTTGAAGCTTAAAACAAAAGGTTTTTTGGGTTGGCGGAAAGCACTTACCTTTTAATCCGAGTTTGCTAGTTTTAAGTCACTGTGTATGATTGCGTGCCGTCGAGCCTCTTAGTAATCAACCCTCAATTGGAACGCTAACTTTACTTTGGGTAAAATTCAAAAGCTTTCCTAAAAATTCGACATAGTATTAATTGGTGAGCTTTAATTATTGTTGTTGCTAACGCACGGCAATCATATGCGACATTCTCTCTATTTCTGCCACATTCTCCTAGTACTTTAAGTTTTATTTGCTATATTGGAATTGTTTATTTGTCTCTCTAATTTGTGTTTGTTTTAGCGTATTAGACCTTAGTAAAACTCTGTCTAACTGTTGTTCGGTTTTATTTCTTTCTATTCCAGCAGGTGGCGCCTTGTTAGCAGCAGTTTATTTTTTTTACAGTTCTTTAAGGACGCCTCCCATTCACCGACTAAACCGGATGCTGCTGTGCTAACTACTACAAATACTGGGTCCTCTACAAATTTAGTGCGCTACGTCGACCCAAATTTTTACTTTTTCTCTCTAGGTTGTACCGCGAGAGCCGTCGCTTTCTTTTTGTTATTTTGTGAACTACAAACTGTTACAGTAATTAAAAATAAATGTAGGATCCATTCTATTTCATTTATTTTAACAATTATTTTTTTGTTACAATACATTTCATTAACTTTATTTATGTACTACGACATGTTCTAGGTCAGTTGTTACCATGATACTGTGACTTGTTTAGAAATTTTGGCATGTTTATATCACTACAAACTCTAACTGTATCTATTCTAATAAAATTTACTTTTTTCAAATAAATATTAACATTCAATTGTATAAATAGAATTTTAATTTCTTTAAAATTACTGTAGACTTGATAAAACATAACCTTCTTTTAAATTACCAATTGACATTGCTGTAGACGACTACATAAATTACAACAACGTAACTTTCATACACTTTTTGGAATTAGTTCAAGTTCAACACAGATTTTAATATGAAAAAAAAAATTTAATGGAAAATTACTTGTTATAATCTGTGGAATTATTACTGTAATCAAACTCGGCAGAAAATTAGCGTTTGTTCAAACGATTTAAAGGCAAATTAGTTGTGCGCTTTGATAGTGTTATTATGCGTGATGTAACATTACAGGTTCATGATTTCCGATTAATTAATTCTATGATGTGATGCACAAATTTAACTCTCAGTTGGCTCCTACATTTAACTTACTAATGATTGCTCTAATCTTTAGTAAAATAAATTGATTTGATACTAAACCCTAAAATAATGACGTTGTATTTCTATACAAATTAATACTTGTTAGAAATAGCTATTTGTGCTTACCTGTAACTATATAGCAATATTCAGGTAGATTTAAATTTAAAATAGTACCTAATTTAAATATTTCCCTACCTCCTGCTTATATACCTATGCTTATAGATTATTTTGTACTCGGTTTTATTTATGTAAGTGATATTGAAGCCCACTCTAAACAACAGTTTAAATCGAATAAAATGATAATACCACTTTCAAGCCGAAATACATGCTATTCGTAGACGTGATCACCTGATTACCAAGAACCGACACGGACTGAAAATAAGCATCATCTCAGACAGACAATCGGCATTAAAAATTCAGCAAAATAAATAGCTTGAAATCAAAGGACATAAAGGAATACCAAGCAAACACCAAAGAGACTTTCAGAAGGTCATCATCACCAACTGGAGAAGAAATGAAATCGACAGAATCTGGATATCAATACATGTCTCAAACAATTCTCAACATAAGGTAAATAAAGAAAAGGGGGTAATGACGCGAGAAAAGTGAGGGAAAACTCATGCAATGCAGGTTCTGGGATTTATTTATTTAATCGTATGGTACATTTTAAATATTGTATTGTGATGTAAGTGTTATGTATGGTGCCTCAGAAGATCAGTATAAACCTGTACAGTGTGGTGACGAAACCGTATGCAATTGTGGATTGGTTCGCCAACCCTTACTCACCTTAGTATTCACAAGTAATAATATTAATTAAGTGTGTAATGTGATTGTGTTTTGTAAAATTGTGTTGTACATTTTTTCTTAATTATCCGGGAGGGTCTTGATGACCAGGTCCGAAACCAAAGTAGTGATTCTCAGGAACAACATGTTTTTCTTGTTGTCCATGGAGTACTGTAAGGTACTGATCACCTTCCATATTTTATGTTTTTACCAAAACCCTAAAAAACACACACGAGAAAAAACCTAAAGAAAATTGACGTACGTTTTGACGTTTAATTCCGGAAACCAAAGTGGTGATTCTCAAGAACAACATGTTTTTCTTGTTGACCATGGAGTACTGTAAGGCACTGATCACTCTTCATATTTTATATTTGCACTAAAAACCCCTAAAAAACACACACAAAAAAACTCTAAGAAATACGTGTACGTTTTGACGTATAAAGAAGTGGAAATGATGAAAAACGTCATCAGCCTTTTTACTCAAAGAAAAGAAAAGTTTTGAAATATCCTCAACTAAGAGGAAGAGTTGCTACAACTACCAACAAAAAAGTGGACTGATTAATCTATCATGACTTAAACCAATGGGACACAGATCATGTTAGGTCGCAGCAGATGCAGATGCACCCCCAATCTTAATATTAATAAAATATGTATGATCTTCTAATTTTTTATTACTTTTTAAAAACCAAACATAAAGAAATGCAGCGAGGATAAATTCAGTGTGGTGTAGTAAGTAAGCACTATTTTCGATTATAATTTGTTACTTACTAAATTGTTTACTAAAGAGCAGACTTTCATTGTTTGAGAATTTATAAAACTGACAATAATTCATTTGGCTTAAACATCTTTAAAACTTTGTAGTAATACACACTTTGTTACATGAGAAAAAGTAATAATGTAACCACTTACAGATATTAAATTTAACTACATATTGATTTTAGAATCACATTAACTTTGAAATTGTCAAATCTTTCAGGAAAATAGGATTGGGAACATGTCAAACTGCTGTCCCTTTTTATATAAAGGGGTTGGGAGTGGACAAAATGGTTTATATCATAAATATAACAAACAGCTGTATAAGTTGTGTCATAGAGATAAAATTGTGGTGTCGAACGAAGGTGTGGAGAAACGCCTATCTAACCACAGTGTTCTTGTTACGCATATGTTCTTATTGCTTACCTCCTTTGTATCTTAACGAATAGTTTCTGCAAATCTGATACAATGAAGTTATTCCGACGACTTCCTTTTATGAAAACTATGCTACGTTTTCAGTTAGTGAAAAGCTCAAATTAAGACTGAAAGAGGATAACCATTATTATTTCTATTATCGATTTTTTTAAATCTAACAAATAACAAATAATAAAAAAAAATAATCCGAGCTTCTACTCCGTACTGTAAACAAATTCATTTTTGACAGCGCCATCAGTATTTTTCTTTGTGTGTTACAAAGATGCGACATGGAGCAAATGAAGAATTTAGAGCATCGTCGTGCAATCAAGTTTTGTGATAAACTTGGTGAATCCGCTAGTGTGACTTGGAAAAGTTGATAGAGGTCTATGGGGAGGAAAATTGCACGAAAAGGAAAAAGCACAAATTTTCCGCTGGTATAAATCATTTTGGAAGGCCAAGAAAACGTTGAAGATCAACTTTGCTCAAGAAGACTCATAATTTAGGACAAACTGTCAACTAAGTGCTTTATGTTATCCCCTTATAGCCCAGGAAAAGAGTACGTGTGAGACTAAGTAAAAGTTTCATCACTTTTCTTACACACAACGTATAATATAATCAATTAAAAATAAATAATGCGTGATTTACTATTTTTCACGCATTGAGGACGAGGTGCATGACAAGGCTCAGACTTGTATACCCGCTAAATTTTATACTAAATTATGCATGATTTGCTGATTAATGGTATACATCCATTTATTAACATTTTTACAAAAATATTTCACAACAATGACGATGAAGTAAAGTGATGAAACTTACAAGCATTAGCAAATTCACTTTTATAGACAACTAGCTTGGAAACTAGTACGGTCTAAATAACAAAGACTGAAGAGTAATTTAATACCTTTGATATAATTGGTACAAAATTGAACCTAACAAACAAAAATAAACTGTCTCCACACTGCATTCAAATATGTGTGGTTACAGCTTTTAGTAATTAAGAATGGAAGGGGATTGCTGTGTAAAATGTACATTGCAATAATCTGTTTGGCGAATAATATGTAGAAATAAATATATAAAATCCAAACACCAGCATTTTTATAAAATAAATTCTACTTATGTTTATGAGTTTTGGTTCAAGTTTACAAAACTCTTTAAAACGATTAATATTTAAATTAGTTTTTACATCATATCAGATGTATATTTGAGCAAATTAATAAATTCTCCAAATTCTAGTTATAAATTAATATCCCCGTAAGAATTTCTTAAAATAGAAAGATGAAATCAAACCACTACCTAAAATAATCGATAAGTTTTTACTATACATATTTAAATTGCATTGAATTTAAATCACACGGTAAAATAGTTTTTATTGTTTGAGATTGTAGTTATATTTGTCTCATTTTTTACTCAAAATAAAATAAACTTGTTGTCTCATTAAATTTTCTTACTGTAATTTAAACTTTCATCATAAAAAGTTGTAGTGGTGGTATGTGCACTGGTCATCATAAGAATAGACATGTGCCGGTTTAGGTCGAGTAATATGGGTACTGGAAATAAATAAATTTTGAGGTTGAAGTGGGTTGAAGTGTCAGAATTTCTTAGTATCGAAAATGTAACTTTGAAGTGCAATTTAGACTTTAAAGTAGTACCCAGTTTCGCATTGTTGCGGTTTGGAAAATTCCGTACCACAATCGTAAAATTTAAGGGTATTTATTATACCGACATGCCAGCTTTTAAGCGTTTATTAAAAGAATTAATTTAACACGACTTTCCGTCTTCGTTGCTAACGTCTTCGTACCGCTTCAACAACAACCTGCTGAATATTTCTTATCAACATTTATTTATCTCCGCTAAAGCCCGGGCTTACCGTAAGTTGTGACCACTAGGTATTTATGTTTTTATTTATGTAAATGTATAATATTACCAAATTGGGTATGAGCTTAAAATTCTCGATGTAAAATCACAACCGCGCAAAGTGTTTACTTATTATAAATTTTTATTATTATCGTACGGTGCGTTTTTTAAATGCATTGTTGGATACTTGTATGTGGATTTAATCTAGCCAATACAAGACACGCAAATTGATTTATTAGGAAAAATAGTGCCATGATTAATTAGATTTCTTTTTTTAGTGTCAACCACGTATATACTTTGTTTATGTGATGTTGCTTTTGTTTTGATGATCTTTAAAATGCAATAATTAAAAATTTTTGTAGCCCTTTAGGTAATTTATATTATATTTTGTCTTTGGGGGTGTTGTTAAATTTACACATCGTGATAATACTTTCTTAAGGTAAGTCAACTGGAAAATACTTTCCTGGACAGGCTTTTAGTGAAGAAGGGCAAAGTTAGCTGACAAATTTATCGATTATTATTGACGATTTTGCAACCATTTAGGCAGAGGGACCAGTCTTTTTGTGATTGACCCAGTGTTTTATAATTTGTTCAAATTTCTCCCAATAGTTGCACGATGTTTTTTGTGTTATGTTGGCAATGCTCCTAGGAAGCAGGAAATCCTTGGTCGCATTTGGGTTTATGTAGCAAGATTTTTTCACAGTTTCAGGTGAGGTTTAGCCATTCTATTATCGTTTCATATTACACATTGCATTTTATCGATCTGCATCCACTTGTGCTTTACAGTAGAAGTTTAAAATTTTAAACGAATGGCATTGTAATACTCAAAATTTGTTCCTAATGCTGGCATCACCAGAAATTTTGTCGGAAATGGAAAATTCTATTAATATACACTGGATGTTCTAATTAAAACGCCAGTGTTTGAGCGTTTTTTCCCGCTAATTTGGTTCATAATGTTAACTCCAGATTTTTTTGCATTGTCATAATTCGGGCCGACATTTCTAAACAGTTTTAGCACCATGGCACCAAGGCTCATTTTTAGAGATGATTTAGATAAATCTGTGATTATCAATGGATTTCGCACCGCGGATGTACCCATTTTCTCCGCCAATGTCAATTACGATAAGTGCGTACTAGATGCCTACCACTGAATGATTCTACTGAGAAACCACTGACCCAAGACACGAATATCTTAAAAATTTTCTTAGTTTGGAGATGGTTGCATTTTTAATAGACGCAGAGAGAATGAAGGGCTCCCTATTTTCAAACTGTAGCTGAAAAGCAAGGCAATTTGTTTCGACGTCGAACTCGAGAATATGCCTCGCTAAACCCAGAACAACCCCTCTTGACCGAAAACAAAGGTGCAAACTTTTTGCTTCTTTAGATCACAATCCTGGTGCAAAAATATTGAGAAACCCTTCAGCCGAAAAACCGAACCTGTTGACAATCCTGGCAAAACATTACCGGAGGAACTCTCTCGACCAAAAATACATGAACCGGTTGGATTTTCTTGAGAAAATTGAAAATCTTCATTTAAACAACATCGAAGAAAACAACCACCAAATAGGCTAAATCCGCTTTTGAAAAGACCCGTCAGCACCAACAAGAATGAGGAACCTGCCAAAGTTTTGTCTTCTAAAACTGGGAAAAGATGTCCCAAGTCTATTAAAAGGCCCTTATTGGCCAAGAAGTCCAAAAGACTAATAAATCTAGGGCGATCATTGTACGATGGCTATCCAGTCATAACTTCAGAGCAATTTAGAGAAGTCAAGACAAAAGAAAAGCAAAAGAAGATTGAATTGGAGAAACTGAAATAATGAAAAAGCAAAAAAGAATGAAGCCATGACAAAGAAAGAAGCAGCAAAGAAAGCCGCCTGGAGAAAAAAGCTGAGATGCAAAGGCCAGGGACACGAAAAGGCAAAAAAAGAGTAACGAAGAAGAGATGCATTTTTAGCCTACAAGAAAAAGAAATAGGAGAGCACGTCATAGCAAGATAAGATTGGCAACCACTTTCCGGAAATTATTTTGAATCGCACTGGTACTTGCGCCAAAGTATCAGCAATGGTCGCCTCCGGTAGACTGTAGAAGTGGCCTGCCAGCTGATATCTGTGGGATTATAAGTGGGGGCAGTTTTAGGCCATATTTCCGTGCCTGGTGTTACAAACATTGAGAATGTCTTTTCTGTCCCGGAAATGGAGTTTGATTTTTTAGTTACATAACTATTTTTTTAAATTAATTTGGGTACTTATTTAGTTAATGTATTCTGAAGTTACCTATGGATCTCAATAGGTCGTAGGTACTGCTTCAGTGAATAATTAGTTCAATAATTGTATGTAATAGGTATTTTTTCGTCAAAAATGGAAATCTCAAAGACTGGATTTTGTAACAAAATTCTCAAACACAAGTGATTTATACCTTTTTTTGTAATTTTTTTAAATGGTGTTAATAAAGCTTGGTAAGAAATATGCAAACATTTTTTAATTAGTTAAGCCCTATTGAAGGCATAATAGCAAGTACTTTCGTGTGAACGTGTTATGTGTCCCAAAACTGGTGCTTCTACCCTACTTGACTTTATCATTTTACAAGGCAAATTATCTGAACCAATTTCCTACTGAGCTATAGAGCAATTCCAATTTATGTTACGTTTTGAGAATCACTACAAATGATTCCTCAAATATAAATTTTTTTTCAGAAAATATATAGATTCAATTGTAGAATCTAAATATAAAGCAAAAGGGTGTAGAACTGAAGAAAATCTTACCAACCTATAATTGTGAAAGATTATTTGTTTAATTTCATTAACTGATTACAATTATTACAAACTGCCAATATCTATGTTATTTTTTACACATAAAGTTGCTTTCAGTATAGAATGAATGACCCAAGTGTAGAAGACCTGGAAATTTCCACAAAATACACTAAGAGCACATTTTTCGTGTAGTTTGCGGCTTTTAAATGACACCATTTTAAAAAGTTCTCGTATGTCTTTTCACATATTTTTCTGGATTTAGCAAGTAACGAATTTGGAACCACGGTTATCTGCTACCTCTTTAATACCGGAGAAGAGTATTAGAAAGTTGTTCATTATCAGTTTCTATGTTCACTAATTTTGGGTAGTTTTAAAATTCAAATTTTTAAATAACGTTTAGGAATGCCGGTGGAAGAAGAACATTTTATTTTTAATTCTTTGTAAGCTACCCTAGAGGTCGCGACCAGTTTACGTTTGTAAATTTAAATTTGTTAATTAATTTGTTGTTATTTGGAGGTATTAATTTATTTGTTTGTTTTTCTAAACTTATTAGTACTATTAATTTAATATTTTTTTTGTGCGTATTAAAATTAAAATAAAATATGTAATTAAAAAATCTTTTCAACTTAGTAATACTAAGAAGTGTAAAATAGTTATTTATGTAGCAAGGGCGGGCAAAGTAGCTGTTTTAGAGCAATACGTAACTGAACGAAGCAGCAACAGA